>CM053786.1:269180611-269483111 GCA_028749045.1 Cupressus sempervirens | reverse complement strand
TTTGTGCCTCTAGCTCATCATCCTTATCCTCCATCTGGTTCACAAAATTCAAGATAATAAATTTATCGGCTTAGATCTGGTGAATCTTTGACTTTTCGAATAATGCAGTAGCTCAACACTATTGAAATTTTGGTGCTCGATACATACTGTGTTACTCAGCATCAACTACGTTTTATTGATGCTCAACACCTACTATGGATTCACTCAGCATCCACTAAGTTTTACTGATGCTCAGCACCTGTTACTTTGCTCAGCACCTAAACACACTCGGCTCCTTCTGTATCACTGCACACACTAGAATTTTCATTTGCTTGGCACTAACTAAAAATCTACTCGGCTCATACTAGCTTGCTCAGCACTCACTAATGAACTTAGTTAAGCTTTGCAAACAACCTTGTTGCAACTTATTCTTCCAATGTTTCTAAGTGTGGCCAGCCTCTTTATCTTCAAGTATATTATCAATACATCATTTTACCATTGTCTTAATTGATTCTTTCACTTCATCACAAAACCATAACTCAACCTTTCCCTTAGGTACTCTTGTTACATCTTGTTGATTAAATCCTCTTCATCAATCAACTAAGTGATAGTAATTGGATCTTATAAGCAATTGTCATTCCAGCAAATAGAAGGTTTGACATCAATGACAAAACAATGATTGAAAACATTCTTCAACAACAATCTTCCTTATTTGCAACAATCTCCCTCTTTGATAGTATTCATTTTTAATCAGATTTCCAACATCTTTCATGAAGCTTAATTTCAAATTCACTGTGTACTTCTCTACTAGGTAACTTGGCATTCCTTTCATGTAAATTGATCTCAGGTACATCGATTCATTTTACTCAACTTTTTCTTTGACTTTTATCATGTAGGAAAATTTAGTGATGGTTTTTTGTGTGTATGTCAAGAATAGGAAGAAGAAGGTTCTAAAATTAAGCCAATGGTGCATTGCCATAAAAAATAAGGAAAACTACAATAATATTCTTCTTGAATAGCTAGAAAAATTATTGTAGATTTTGTCAAAATGAAAGAAAAATTTATGCTTGACATTGATAGCCAATTTAGTGTAGATCTTGAAACAATGAAACATGTTGATAAGCGCTCAAGTGAATATAGCTGTCATCTTTGTCACAATTTTTCCATGACATACAATTAGTTGGAGGTCTCATCTTCATCACAATTTTTCCATGACACTCTAGTAGTTACAAGTGTCACCTTCATCACAAGTTTTCCATGACAGTCCAGTAGTTGCAAGTTCCATCTTCATCACAAGTTTTCCATGATAGGACATCCAAAAGTTGCATGTGCCATATTCATCACAAGTTTTCTAAGTAAGTGAGTAGTGAAGACCTTTTATCACTAATTGAGCTACTAGTAGATGGTTAGTATTCATCATCATCATCTGACATAGGCTCACATTCATATCATGTGTTAAGCATAACCAAGGTGAATGTTAACTAGGTCTTCCTTGTTTCAACAATCTCAAGAATCATCAAAGCCTATCAATATGCCACCACCACCAGATGTGGAGGGCATGGAAATACAACCATCATCATCATATGTGGTACACTTAATTTCATATGTTGCAATCATTTTGTCACTTGTAAACATGATCTTGTTTCCATTGTAACAAATGTTTGTATGAGTATTTGGGGTTAAGTATGTAGTTATGACTATGCATGTTAATGGGGTATGTAGTATGGGTTAAATACTATTATTTTTGAGAAATAAATATTTCTTTTGGATTTCTCATGAAGCTTCTATACAACCATTGAATCCTAATTTACAAAAAAATCACAGCGGAAAGAGTAAGAATAAGAACAGACTGGTAGAGATAGACAGAGCTATCAAGTCAAGATAAAAATAACATTTTTGAATGAAGCAAGGTTTGATATGGTTTCTAACAACTAGAATGTTTTATTTATTGTCATCCCTCCTATATCTTTTTATAATATCATGTTAGGTTGTGTTTCAATGCACCTTATTTTTCAAGGTATCTGTAAAGCGTATCATTAAACTTTAGATTTCTATTTTCATGTAGGTACTATTAAAGGACAAGGAGGTCTAGTTGGAAGAAATCTTCAAAACTAACATGACATCAATTGAGGTGAGATATCTAAGATTATTGTAGATCCAATGGGTTTATCTCCTCTATAGACAAATATAAGTGCTTCTAGCAACTTGTTGGCTCTGATGTATTGAAAGGGGTCATAAGGGGTCCTAGTGTTTCAAAAGAGACATTAGGACTCCTTAAGAACCCATAAGATCTCTCAAAAGAAAATGAGTATGTATGTACACTAAAGACCTTTTGTCACTACTTGAGCTACTAATATATGGTGAGTATTTATCATCATCATCATCATCATGTGACATTAGAAACCATCTTTGACACAATATTATCACTAGAAAGGTTTGTATGCTACTTCTACGGTGGGATTTTTTTCTTGTTTTATGAAGTTGGGCAATCTTTGGAACCCATATTCCATATATTACCACAAGTATCAAGATCTGTCACTACTTGAGCTACTAGTAGATGATTATTCATCATCATCATCATCTTACATTTAGGCTCACATACATATCATGTGTTTAATGCACCAAAGGTGAATATTAACTAGCTTCCTAGCCTCAACAATCTAAGGGATCATCAAAGCCTATCAATATATGAGACTTTTGGAGCTCGAAAACTATCACAAGCAGTATAGAAAAAGGAAGCGTATGTTTCAACTATCATCTATTTGCATAGGCTTTCAGTAGAAGGCATGTTCAAAAAAGGTTTGTATATGATTATCCTTAGATATCTTGCCTATCCATCATTCTAATTATTGGCAAATAGAAGGCACCAAATTGTTAGAGTTTTTTAGAGTCTATAGCTTGTGAAGCCGATAAACCCTTTGTAGTTATGTACATCTTAAAAATAATAAGTAAAGATGATAAGACAAAGCATGTTACAATGGCTATGCATTTTCATGTTCATTATGAAAAAGACATTAAGAGGATTTTGATACTAAAGTTTGATCCGCACAACCAAAAGGAAAAGATGGATGTGCTTGGCAATTGAATTTTCTAGTAATAATGTTATTCCCTTCAAAATCATTAGATAAAGAACAACCAAAAGGAAATTTGGACCTTCATCTTATCAGGATGATGGGGGATGCCTGCCTTAAAATGCTAATTGTTTCAGAAGTTCTTTGTACCAATGAAAACTATCAAATGGTTAATACGGCATCTCTATAGGATTTCCCAGCCCAATGTTTGGAATCTATGACTAGTTCTCCAACCCACTATGATAGAGTTACATAAAAAAAAATTAAAAATCCAAGGATTTTTTGAAGAAAGCATGCATGACCTCAAGCATGACCCACTTAAAATCTATCATTTTTGGAACCATTGAAGATGCACAAGATAAGATCGATGAAGCTAGGGTTTTGTAGAAGGAAATGGAACCAAATGATCTCTATTATCAAAAATTTCAAAAACATGGTTTGTTGGCTAAGTGGGATGGTCTGATTTCAAAAATGGAGTGTTTATAAAAATGGTGGAAAGATTCATTCATTGATCAGGTAAGTACTACCCATACCTCTTTTAAGTTTCTCCTATTAAAATGTAGAGCATAAGCATTAGTAGTCACTCTTCTAAAAAAAGTTAAACTTTTCTTTAATGGTTTTCCCTTTCTCTTCTTTGAATATATCCCAAATTTTAATGCATTAAAGTTTTCCACTAAGATCACCTACTTGGTTTAGTTTGGGTCACCTTCCATCTGAATTAATAAAATGAGAAACCTTAAAATAGATAGGCAATTATATATGTTATTTTCTATGTTTTGAACAACTAGGTTTTGATATTGGAGAGGTGAAATTTTTAGTAGATTTAAACTTGATATGTAATAGAAAGATGATTAAATTTTCAACTCACTATGTATTTATGAATTATATCCAAAAATTAATAGAGGTGTGATTGATAATGAGGTGATTAAATGTTCTGAGACCTTTGTTATCCCATCTAAATTTTTGCAAATGAGTGGTTATGTCTTTCCAAGTAAAGATAAGGACTTGATTGTAGACTCGTGTACTAGATATAAAGAGTATGTGAAGGACTTGGAAATAACCAATACATGTTCCAATGGAACAACAATAGATCATGATCCTACCAAGGAGGATGATCAAAATTCCAACAATGAACCTAAAAATGGAGAAATAACATAGCATCCCAAGTCTTCTAAAACAAACAAAATGGACGAGAAAGAAAAGTATAAAAGAAAATAGAATCCAATATATGAATATTATCTAATGGAAAAGAAAGAAGAGTATAAAAATAAAATAGAATCCAATATATTGATGAAGGGTGCTCCCCTTAATACCACAAGCACATAACATAAACAAAGAAATAACAATAATTGGTGAGAACAAAATATGAGCTTCTTATTATCATCGCAAATGCAAAATTACAATATTTTAAAATACAATATACAAACCCACATGGGCACCTTCCTTACAATAATTTTCAACATAGAGCTACGAACTATCACCCAGAGCTATCCTAGCCATTGTACAAGGATTCCTTAAATAGGCATTTTTACACCACCTGAGAAGTTTCTAGACATCAAACCCTAACCCTTGAGACCAACTAACTATAAAATTACATATAGAGTCGGCTCAATATGCCTTTGACACTTATTTTGGAAGTTTTGGATGGCCCAACTTTGGAAGACCGTAACTTTTGAACCGTTGCTCTGATATGATATTATAACCACTTTTTAGAATTTGCAACTTCTAATTTACAAGGCCTAACTTGTGTAAGCTCTAGTTGATTCCATTTCAAAGTCCATCTAGGGCCTCTAAGGTCTTCAATGGTGAGCTTTAATTTTTTGTACTAAGATTATACACTAAAAATCCACAATAAATCCATGAATACTAATGATATGACACTGAGCCTCAACTGGTAGGTTGTTATATCCAAGATGAACATCCACCTATGAAATTAGGACATTCTGAGCTCATATGAATGACTTACTAAGTAGAAAGCCTCCAGAAACAAAAATTCTACATTGAGACAACCCTTATTCAAGAAACAAAGAAATATTTTTTGGTGATGCAAGATTTCTCTTACACCCACGATACTCCTGCATTAGATGCCTGAGTAATTTGATAAGTGATCCCATCACATCTCAGGTGTTCAAAGGAAAACCAAGATGATTAACCTCCTCCCTTGCTAGCCATGATGAATCTTCTACTAGAATCCCTTTCCATTTGACTAGGTACTCTTCATAAGTTATGTTCCTTGTACTTTTACCAACACAATTGTCTAGTATCTCCTTAATCTCCTTTGTAGCAAGCTAGTTGCTGGAATACTCCATTATGCTTCTACAAATTCATCTCCATCACCTCCTTCATAATACTCTATCAAATCTAAAATGTTAAATACTAGTGAAATATTCAATCAAGCAGGCAACTCTAGTTCATAGGCATTTCCAAAATCATGCCTTTTCACTATCTTGCACAGTCCAAACTTCTTCACTTTCAGCCTATCATATGTAACCACTAGAAAATTCTCCTTTCTTAAATGAACCATGACTTCATCTCTAATCTAAAATTTTGTATACCTCCTTTTCACATCTACCTTAGCTTTATACTGTGTATTCATCTTAATAATGTACGTCATCACCTCCTCATGGATATTCTTCAGATGTTCAACAAATTCTTTAGCTTCAACACTACTTACTTCTCCTTTATCCAATTGCCTTGATTCAGAAGCATTTCTAGGATTTCTCCCATATGCAATCTGGAATGGTGATTTACTAGCACTCCTATTGATAGAATTATTATATGCAAATCTTGTATGTGTTAAAATTAGATCTCAGTCCTGTGGTTTATCTCTAACCAAGCATCTCAAAAAATCCCCCAAACTCTAGTTCATAACTTTAGTTTGTCCATCAGTTTATGGATGATGTGATCAACTGAACTTAAAATTTGTCTTCAATTTCTTCCATAATATACACTAGAAATACCCAACAAACTTGGTATCTCGATCAGAAACTATACTCTTTGGCAGACCATGTAGTCTCACCACTTCTCTAAAAAACAACTCTACCACATGAACAACATTACTTATCTTCTTCTAGGGAATGAAATTCTTCATTTTTGAAAATCTCTCAACCACCATAAATATGAAATTGTACCCTTGTTGTGTCCTTAGTAAATCAAAAACAAAATCCATGCTAACATCCTCCCACAGATTCTCTAGTATAGACAATGACTAATACAACCTAGTATTATGCTTCAGTCCTTATGTCATCTGACATACTATGCAACTCTACACAAACTTCTTGATGTAACTGTGGCTAGTAATAATTCTCAGTAACCAAAAAAATGGTCTTATTTCTACCAAAGTGTCTAGCCAACCCTCCATTATGCTTCTCCTTAATGAGATTATTTCTCATATAACTTCTAGGAATGCACAAATGACTTTCTTTGAACAATATACCATCTTGGATAATGATATCCAACCACTTTTTCCTGTCAAGTGTAATAGGTTCTATACAATCCTTATAAGCTTTGCCAAAATTAGGATTGCCTGGATATAAATTCTTGAGTTCCTTGAACCCAACCACTTCAATCTACATCTATGTCAGCAAAAGTTGTCTTCTACTAAGAGAATCTACAACTTTGTAAGACTTCCCACTCCTGTGTTTTAAAATGAATGTATAACTCCACAAAAACTCAACCCACTTCAAATGCCTTTGATTCAATTTTTCTTGACTATTCAAACATTGCAAAGCTTGATGACCAGTATACAAAATGAACTCCTTAGGAAGAAGATAGTGTCTCCACTTCTTCAATGCCTAAACTATAGCATAAATTTTTTGATCATAAGTATAATATTTTCTTTTGGCATCATTCAACTTCTCACTAAAATAAGCAACAGGTCTACCTTCTTGGCTCAAAATAGCTCCTATTGCAGTACCACTAGCATCATAGTCTACTTGAAACACCTTGTTAAAATCTAGAAGTGCTAATACAGGTTGCTCTGTAACTCTCTGTTTCAACATATTAAAACTCTTATCTGCTCCTATAATCCACTTAAATTCTTCCCTCTCTCCTCTCAATGTTTCAGTCAAAAGGCCCACAAATACAGCAAAAACCTCTAATAAACTTTTTGTAAAAACTAGTCAGTCCACGAAAATATATTACCTCTATTACACTCCTTGGAGTAGGTCATTTATGGATAGCCTTCACTTTCTTAGAGTCCATTTTGAAACCTTTTGTTGATACTATGAATCACAAGTATGCCAACTCTTTCTTCACAAAACTACACTTCTTCAAAAAAAATTAGCAACTTTTCTTCCCTTACCTTATTAAACACCTTATGAATGTGCATAAAATTCTCCTCCAATGTCTTACTAAATATCAGTATATCATCTAGCTAAATAATGACAAACTTACCCACAAACTCCTTCAATACCTCATTCATGAGCCTCATGAAAGTGCTTGGGGCATTGGTTAGCCCAAAAGGCATGACTAACCACTTATACAATCCTTCCCTTGTCTTGAAGGTAATCTTCCACTCATCTTCTTCTCTAATGTGAATCTAATGGTACCCACTCTTCATATCTATCTTTGTGAAATACACAACTCCACTCAAACAATACATAATATCATCAATCCTTGGAAATGGAAATCTATACTTGATTGTGATATTGTTGATAGCCTATGAATTTGTGCACATCCTCTATTATCCATTCTTCTTTGGTGCTAATATTGTTGGTGCAATACATGGACTCAAACTCTCTCAAATCAACCCCTTCGACAACAACCCATTCACTTGTTTGTTCAACTCTTAACTTTCTGTCGGTGTCATTCTGTACACTGCCTTGTTTGAAAAATTGGCTCATAGAATCAAATCCATCTAGTGACTAATCTTCCTCACTGGGGGTATTCCATTAGGTACGTTATCTGACACAATATCAAGAAACTCTACCAATGGATCTACAAATTTTCCATGTACCTCCTCTACTTCTTCCTTACCATATTTTTGAATTACAGCAAAACACATATACTCATGCTTAATCATACCTTGGAGAAAATTGTTCCACCAAAAAAACATGTTCTAGTAGCACTACATACCTTTTCTTCTTTCTCCTTCAATGGCTTCAACTTATGTTTCACTCCATCCTTTGTCAGAATGTAGGTGTTTTCTTTTATTACAAACAATAGTCCACCAAGATAACTGTGGTGGGGGGGTGAATCAGTTATCCAATAATTAAAACATCTATAAACCTTAAACAATCTTATCCATTCAATCAAAGTAAACAACACCCATAACAAGATGCACATAGACAATTACACCAAATATGTTAACTAGAGAAACCCTTGATCAGAGGGAAAACCCTAGTGGAAATGACACCCACAAGATGATGTACTAATATAAATATTCCTTGTTAGAGGATGGACCCTATTAGGAGTCTATTACAACATTTAGTGTTTGTGAGTCCCTGTTAGGAGACTTTGAATCCTTGTTAGAAGATTCCAACCCTGTTAGGAGTTGTGCCAACCCTGTTAAGAGTTGTAGAAGATAGAAGGACCCATTGTCCAAATAGATTCTGGGGCAAGACCACTAAAATCACTGTCAAATTGATGTCTCAACTATTCCTTGCAAAATAATTATGTGTATTGTACTTCAAACTTCTTTCCTCTATACTATCAACTGGACTAATCACTATTAAACCTTGTAGACTAGGTCACAAACCTCAAATCCAAGTATCCAACTTTGGATCATACAATAAAACCTCGGCAATGAAGTTTCCTTCACTTCCGCTCTGCACTATTATCTTCACATTCTGCTCTTCAATCATTCACATTCATCCATACATACATCCTCATGATAAAGGAAAATGTCCTTCCTTTATATCAAATTCATAAAACAATTCCCTAAGTCGGCTATTACACCTTCTCAATTAATTATTAAAGGACCACATCAAGAATAGTTACACTTAGCAATAACATCTATTTCGCCTTGCAACTCAAATAACTTTCCATACACATGTCATTATGATGAGCAAACTTAGCCAAATCATCTGCAACATGTCTTCTTCACATCTATAACTTTGGCTTCTCAAAATAACAAATATACTAAGAGATATAACAAGTTTACCAGAACATGCCTATGTAAAATCTATCTCAGAATAGTATTCACTGAAACTTGCATAACTTCTTCCAAACTTAATATCTTATGCTTCTAAGGTTAGCTACATATACTAGACACTTAGTAGTATCTCTCTTTAACCTTGCTATTGAAAGTACTCAATGATCTATCTATACCAACTTGATCTTTCTGTTGTTCTTTTGTCAAATACCACAGAAAATTGCTATGTTGAAATCAATGACAAACATAGTCATGAATGTAACATATCATCATGATAATGATCTAATAATGCTTCTACAATACTCCCCCATAAAAATATCATCAGTATTCATGCTTCCAACAATCTCCCCCTTTGGCATTAATGGCAACATAGATGGAAAACATCTAGTTCCAAAAATACCAACTATAAAAGACTATTAACCTTTCTTTTCAAATCCTCTTCATCAATCATTCTCCCATGTTTTACTTCTCCAACCTCTTTTTCATGCTAAACTTCTCCCCCATTAACATCAATGTCAAAGGTTTCAGCAACCATCCAACCCTACAACAATCGATTCTTACTTAGCTCAAGTCTCCAAAGACATTGTTCAAAAACATCCAACAAGAGTCCTAGATGACATTGTTCATCGCGGATACTTCCCCATATAGGAAGCATCATCATTCAGTCTATACAAACAATGGTGCTCTATTACACTGGACTGATGCACTCTTTCATCATCTACTCTGATGTAGGAAGGGGCATAACCCCTAGCATACCTCACAAATACTCAAAAGTATCCTTGAGAAGAGGCTTAGTGAAAATATTTGCAATCTAGTCTTTAGTGCTCACATACTCCAATCTAATTTCATTTTCTACAACTTTCTCTCTCAACATGTGATACTTTATAGAAATGTGCTTGGTCTTAGAATGCAACACTAGATTCTTAAACATATTTATTGTGCTTGTATTGTCACAATGTATGACAATAGGTTCACTGAATGCTATCCTTATATCCTTCAACATCTACTTCATCCAAGCAACTTGATAAAAAATTCTTGGTGTTGCAACATGTTTTTCTTCTATTGTACTTTGTGAGGTACAATCCTACTTATTGCTTAGCCAAGAAACCAAACTTCCTCCAAGAAATCAAGCTCCACCACTGGTGCTCTTTCTATCATCCATATTGCCTGCCCAATCAGCATCAATATAAGAACATAAAATAAAATCATTAGATTTATCATACACAATCTGAACTCTGGTGTTCCTTTTAGGTATCTAAATATCCTTTTGATTGTTGCATAATGTGCTTCTCTAGGATCAACTTGGAATCTTACAACAATTCCAATAGCATTTTCTATATATGGCCTTATGTGAGTTAGATATTACAATCCTCTGGTCATAGATCTATACTTCTTATGCTCAATAGTAGGTGCCTCATCCCTTGTAGATAACTTGTGTCTGGTTACCATAGGTGTTCCAACAGGTTTACATGTTTCCAAACAAAACCTTTTAGTAAATCTTCCAAATAGTTAGTCTGAGAAATAAATATTCCTTTGTTATCCTGTACACTCTATAATCCTAGAAAATATTTCATTTCTCCTATCATACTCATTTCAAATTCCTTCTTCATTTCTTCTACAAACTTGTCACTTTCATCATTATTTCCTTCAAATATGATATCATCAACAAATATTACCAAGATCATTAATCCATCATCAATTTTTTTTCAATAGAGATTTCTATCTACCATACCTTTTCTATATCCAAGCTTCGTCAAATGTTTGTCCAACCTTGCATACCAAGTTCTAGGTGCTTGCTTCAAGCCATATACTATTTTCTTCAATCTACATACTATGTCCTTGTCATTTGGTAAAGGACAACCTCCAAGCTACTCTATGTACACCTCTTCTTCAAGTTCTCCATTTAGAAATATTGATTTGACATCTATCTAATGTACTTTGAATTTCTTATATGCTACATATGCTAATAATAACCTTACTACTTCAATTATTGCCATAGGAGCATAGGTCTCATCATAGTCTATTCCTTCTTGCTATGAGTAACCTTTACATACCAATCTTGCCTTATTCCTTAAAACTTTGCCTTGTTCATTCATCTTGTTCCTGAATACCCATTTAGTTCCTATCACATTCTTGTCTACTCATTTAGGGACCAATTCCCATGTCTCATTATTTACTATCTGATCCAATGCCTCTTTCATAGCTTGCTTCCAATAGTCATCTTTACATGCTTCATCTGCATTTTTAGGTTCAACTTGAGATATCAAACATAATTCTTCATTAATTTTGCTTCTTGTAATCACACCTTTATCTACTTGGGTGGATGATTCTTTGTCATACTTCACCTTGTTCATTCATCTTGTTCCTGAATACCCATTTTGTTCCTATCACATTCTTGTCTGCTAGTTTGGGGACCGATTCCCATGTCTCATTCTTTACTATCTAATCCAATTCTTCTTTCATAGATTGCTTCCAATAGTCATCTTTACATGCTTCATCTGCATTCTTAGGTTCAACTTGAGATATCAAACATATTTCTTCATTGATTCTGCTTCTTATCATCACACCTTTATCTTTGCTTCCGATGATCTGCTCAGATGAATATTTTTTGTCATATTCTAGCTCGAAGTAGGAGTTGTTATCTCAGCCTTGGCTCTACTGAATTTTTGAGCTTTGTTCCTACCTTGGCTCTCCTTCATTCTGCAAATCATTATTAGTCTCAAGGAACACTTCATCATTCCTTGGTTTAGTAACAACGTCATCATCTGAATTGTAATCAAATATTCTTTCTTGTATCCTGAATTCTTACATTTTTGCTTTCCATAATAGTCGTAGTTCTCAAATTATAACATCTATAAGCCTTGCTTTTCAATGAATAACCAAGAAACATACCTTCATCACTTCTAGCATCAAACGTACCAATATCATCCTCTCTTTTGATATAACACTTACTACCAAAAATTTTGAAATACTTAACTGTAGGTGAGTGACCAAACTACAGTTCATAAGGGGTCTTGTTTGTGTCTTTTCTGACTTACATTCTGCTCATAGTGTAGACTATTGTATTCAAAGGTTCTCTCCAAAACATCTTGGATACATCATTCTCAGCTAACATAGCTCTTGTTGCTTTTGTTACTGACCTATTTCTTCTCTCTGCTATACCATTATGTTCAGGGGTTCTTGGAGCTGATAACCTTCACCATAGAATCCTTTAGTCTTCATAGGACCATTAAGATGTATGTGTACAATCTTCAAAAAAAATTTAGTAGTAAACTTCTTGAAGGGAAAAGAAGTTTTGTTATGCTTTGTCAAAACACACTCCTTGCAAATTGTGTTAGTAGGCTTTACAATCTTAGGCAAATTTCTAACTGCAAGCATACTATTGGTCTTCACGATACTGTCAAAGTTTATATGACAAAATCTCTTATTCCATAACCATTTGTCATCTACCTTTGTAACCAAACATGTCATTTCAGTAGGATTCAACTAAAATACATTACCTCTAGATCTAGTTCCTATTCCAATTATCTTACCATCTTTGTCTTTGATCATGCATGTCTTTTCTATGACTGCAACTAATAAACTTTATCCACTAGTTGTCCAACACTCAGAAGATTGTGCTTCAAACCATCAACAAAATATACATCTTTAGTGTTAGTTTTATCATCTAGAGTTGTAGATCCAATACCTTTAACTTGGCATGTTTCATTGTTTCCAACTCTGACAATGTTTCCATCCTGACTTTTGAAGTCAACAAACTTGTTCATATCACTAGTCATATGATGTAAACAACCACTGTCAATTATCCAATCAAATTTATTTTCAATTTGTGACACCAAAGCTACTTTCTCTGGACTTTCTTCTTTAATAGCTACAAATCCAATTCATCATCACTAGCACTTACTACTTGTTCATCATAATCATCTTCTTCATTTGCATATAGACATTCTCTATCTCTTCTAGGTTTGAAATTTCCTCTATACTTTTTCTCTTTTTTAAGACACTTAGATGCATAATGACCAAATTTATTACAAGTCCAACATTTAAATATTTTCTTACCATCTTTTTCTCTTCTTACTAGAAGGGCTACTCCTTCTTCAATATTTCTATCCTCATCAGATCTATTGCTGCTAGCAAAGTCTCCTCTAACACTTGTGCTCCTTGATAAACTAGGTCAAATATTCAAGGCACTGAAAGTTGTTTCTATTCTGGTCAATTCTTTGAACCGTCTAAGCTCATTCTCAACTGCTTCAAGTCTTCCAAGCAATGTCTCTTTTGTGAAATATTTGGTACAAGATATCAACAACTATATCATTTGACCTGTTGACTTAAATGGTGGTGTTAAGCTCTTTAATATCTTCCATAT
The DNA here is from genome assembly GCA_028749045.1 of Cupressus sempervirens. Taxonomy (NCBI): domain Eukaryota; kingdom Viridiplantae; phylum Streptophyta; class Pinopsida; order Cupressales; family Cupressaceae; genus Cupressus; species Cupressus sempervirens. Next base: position 269,469,601 of record CM053786.1, on the reverse strand, counting down.
AACCTCATCATCTTCTTTGGTTCCTCCTTGAGATTTAATATCTGTGGTAATTTATGATATTCTACCTACATATGTTCTTATAGATTCATCTTCCATCATTTTAGCATCTTGAAATACACAAATCCAACTTTGCAGCCTCAATTTCTTAGAATGTTCATCACCTTCAAAACTAATTTCCAAAGCTTTCCAAATCAAATGTGAAGTAACAAGTGAATTTACTTGATTGTATTCAATGTCAAAAAGTGCAGTCAATAGTGCTTCTCTAGCTCTCATATCACACATAAAAAGATATCTTTTTTCCTCGATACAAGTTTCCAAATCTTTTTCAGCAATGATTGTCTTTAATGATTTTGTCAAGATCCGATACCCCAGACCCATACACAACATATGTGTCTTCATGTTTCCTTCCAGCTATCATAATTTTGTTCCATCAAACTTCAAACTATCTTTCCTGAACATGCTTGTCATAGATCTTCCAAAGTTGTTAAACTTTATCTTCAAGACCTAATGCTCTAATACCAATTGTTAGAAACAATAGTCCACCAAGATAACTGGGGGGGTGAATCAGTTATCCAATAATTAAATCATTTATCAACCCTAAACAATCTTATCCATTCAATCAAAGTAAACAACAACCATAACCAGATGCACATAGATAATTATGCCAAATATGTTAACTAGGGAAACCCTTGATTAGAGGGAAAACCCTAGTGGGAATGATGCCCACAAGATGATGTACTAATATAAATACTCCTTGTTAGAGGATGGACCCTATTAGGAGTCTATTACAATATTTAGTACATATCAGTCCCTATTAGGAGACTCTGAATCCTTGTTAGAAGATTACAACCATGTTAGGAGTTGTAGAAGACAAAAGGACCCACTAGCCTGTAAGAATTTGCCTAAGGGAAAAATTCACCCAGGAACTAAGAACTCAAACACAAACATAACTATAGACCAAAAATGTATATGATCAATTAATCAGAGTATGTCCTCATACATTGCTCTATTCAATATATGATGTCCAAACACACTAGGAGTGCTTATCTATAAAGGCCTCTCAGGAAGCACCTAGAAAGTCTCTAGAAAGAACCAGGAGATAAGATAAGCATCATGACAACTAAGCACATTCCTTATCCATCATTCTAGATGAGTGGATAAGAATGACAAGGTTGTAGACACTGTTGGTCATTTTTGCCTTCCCGCCAGAATCACCACATTTGAATTCAACGTAGTAACGTTTACAAGTTTTAAATATTCAAATATTTAAAAGGGGCACAAAATACTTTATGCTAACCTTATTATATTTCTTTCCCTGCCCATTTTAATGTTTCTACAGGCCCGCAAGTCCCCATTGTCGGATCGAGATAAATCAATGGTTGGCGCTATCTCGCTATGGAAAGCTACAAGAATATTACCCATAGCAACATAGTGCCTTTTGGCTACGTGGCCGGTGGGTCCTCCCTTTTCCTTGATTGTTTCTTCGGCACTAAATTTTGGTAGATCCATGGTGGGCGCTATGGCGCTATCAAAAAATTTGTGTTCCTCGCCGTTAGTGACATAGCGCCTGGACAGAAAATGATACTATGGCAACATTAGAAGGAAGGTGGGTCCCAAGCATGCCCCGTCAGATATCAGTGATGAAATTTGGCACACATGGTGGGACCTCAGGCAACATGGAAGGATGACTGTGCTTGGAACGAGGCTTTGATTCATCGCCAGCTAGGCAGTTCATTGATGTCAGCAATTACTTGGACCCATGCCCCTTTCAAATGCATAAAGATTTCCTCACCTTGGGATCAGCGCTATGGAAAGCTGCGAGGATATTATTCATAGTGACATAGCACCTTGGTGACGCGTGGCACAAATGATGTCATGGGCCTGCCCTTCTCCAAAATAATATTACGGCTTGTCCTTGGTGGCAATTGTTAGGTGGGTCATAGTACAGTGGTGATATTTCATTAGTCCACTCAGCCAACTCAGTGTGCAATTATACAATTTTGTTGATCACCATAGATCTAAGGAAATCGACGGTAGGTGCTATCTTGCTATGGAAAGCTGCGAGAATATTACCCATAGCGACATAGCGCCATTGTGCCACGTGGATCAGTGGGGCCAAGTCTCGCTAAGATGAGGATGCTAGGTTGTGCCAGGTGGTTGCCAAGTGTTTCATGGGCCTAGAATTTTTAAGGAGATAGCAGAGTAATACGACAAGTCTTCACAATCGTCGGATCAGTCTAGATCTACGGTGGGCACTATCTCGCTATGGGAAATTGCTCAGAGGATATGCATAGTGACATAGCACCTCGACGATGTGTGGCAAGGTGGGGCCAAGTATTATGAAATTTTTGGTTGGTGCCAGCTAGTCCCGATGGGTCCGGTGGAGGCATTAACAGTTAGCGGGCGACAATTAATGTGACTATCGCGGTCAGGGTTTGCAAGGCGGCACGATCAGTTTGAATATCTAGTCAAATTCGAGGAGACTCATAAGGTGGCATAAAGAAATGAACTGATTGGTCCACATGACCTGTTTCGCTTACAATGTTCGGTTGACTCACTGACTCTGCTAATTCATGCACCAAAAATGATAAGAAATCAAGGTTTTACACGAATTTGATCTTCATGATCAATTCCAACCACCAGAAGTGAATTGTGAAGCATGCAGAGACACTCTACCCCCCGATTAACCTATCTACCTGGTTAGAGCATAGTTATGGCACCGTTTCTATCTTTTTGAGGCCCTATTTTAGTTAAAAATCAAATTTCATGGTACCAAAAAGCTATATTCAAATCAAATTTTCTTCTAGATCCCCATGATTGTTCTCTACAGAACTTAATGGTAGGTTGTTGCGAAGTAATGACAGTTGGAGGACATCTCAATTATGCCTGAGCTATAAAGGCAACTTCTAAAAATTTTGAAGGGGTCAACCTTTCTCTGTTTTCTCTGTTATTGCTCTACAGATTCTCAATGTAAATTCCCCTGTGCCTCTGGACTACATGATTTTCTACCTTATCTCTTTTAGCCATTAGTATGAAAGTGCAAGAACTCTTTGCCTCTTACTAGTGTTTTGTAGAGATCTATGATCTGCATGACTGTATCTCCTTGGCCTATGAATGATAATATAAGTGAATATCTCTTTCCTTGTGTCATTCATCTTGGTCTTCTGATCTGCATGTGATTATTAGATTAAAGTAAGTCTGAATGAATATATCCTTAGTTTCATTCTAGTTCAATAGTGCATATATGGGTAGAAATTGGTCTAAACACTCTATTTTGGTGCATCACCTCTTTAGATTAGATTAGGTAGATTTACTTTCATGCTCTCCTTCTCCCTTTTCCTCTCCAAGAGTAGTTAGGTGCATCCTGATAGTAAGAGGAAGCCGGCCTTCTCCAGAGACTCAACCTCACAGTTCAAGTCCCACAACTTGGAGGTTGTTTCCATGTTTCACTAGGTTGTCCTCATGCATAGGCTTTGGACAAGGGTGCAAACCTAAGTGACAACAGACACCATGTGCATAATTAGTGTGTTAACTCCTATGTTGTAGACAACATGTGCATAAAAGAGGTGGACTCTTGTGTTGTCAACATGACAACTCACAAGAGTACACATACTCCTAGGTGGCTAATAAATAAATAATAAATAATATGCATTAACTTAAGTAAACTTAAGTGAGTGTAAATAGTAAATACATATTTACACCAACACCCCCCCTTAAGTGCAACTTAGGGGAATCCCCTTAAGCTTACAAAAACTAGGATGAGATGTAGAATGGGTCCCGGCTACTAGGCCATGTTAGGTACCCAAGTACATAATGAAATGAAAATCTCTCATAAAGCGGAGAAAGAGGGAAAAACTCATGGAAAAAACCCTCCCCTAAAAAGAGAGATAAAAGGGATGCATGGATGGATGGAGTAATCAAGATCCCCCCATTATGACATACATCAAGTATATACAAGAGAAAAATGGAGAAGAACAAAACCCACTAAGAGGAAAAAGTCCCCCCCAAAAAGGAGAAGGAGACAAGGTAGTCCCCCCCCCTAAAAGTAGTGTGTCGACCAATGAGAAATGCTCCAATGTAGAAGCTAATCCATGATCATTGAATGATGTTCCTCCCCTTCGGAAGAAAAAAATGCAAGGGTACAAAGAAGATGCATCCCTTGTATGGAGAAGGAATCTCTATGATGAAACGTGTCTCTAAAACTTGTTCAAGTGTCCCTGTGTCAATGCTGATGATGGCTTCCTCCAAAATTGCTGAGAAGAAGAGCAGATTGACCAAAGAGTGATGTAGAACCTGTTTCAAGGAACCAACGGTCTTCTCAAATGACAAAGAGACCTCTTATAGATGTTGTACATAAGTATCCATAATCACATCAGCTCGAAAAGATTGATCATGTAGAGAATGGACATGAGGGTCAGAGTAAGTCCTCGCAACAACTGTAGAAGGATCGTCCTCAGCAAAGAGAAGTGATAAATCATCAAAGAAGTCCTCCAAATCTGTTGTATGTGACTCCATGAACAAACTTGACATGTCAGTCAAGAAGTCATCACTTGGAAGACCATGTGTACCTTGTTGTGCTAAAGTACATGAATCTATCACTGCGATAATGAATGAAGAATCTGCCTCAAAGAGAAGATGAATATCCTCAAGAGTGTCTCCCACATCTTCAATGTGAGACTCCATGAATAGACCTACAAGGGTAGAAAGGAAGTTTTCACATGAAGGTAGAGTAGGAGGACATAAAGGGTCCTGCTGCACTGAATATGAAACATTTGTGGCTAGAACAAGATTAGTAGGAGAAACAAGAGCTAGAGGTGTGATCTCAATTGAAGAGGATGTAACTGCAACCAAAGCTATGATATCTTCTATGAATGGAGGAATGGTTGGATCTCCATAATTCTCCCAAAGATAGATCCAATAATTATATGGATACCATATCTTGGCAACCAACTTATTATAATCAAAAGAAGAGAGACTAGTAAGAATGATACAAATAAGTTTACTAATAGGTTCCTGTGATTCATCAGTGATCAAGTCATTGGAACATAAATAAGGAAATACTTCCTTGTGCTCTCTTCTAAGATGATCAAGGAGAGTATCACTCCATGTGTGATAGTTTCTTTTTGTCAACCTAGGTCTAATGCCATGCCGACATGTGAAACAAAACTCCTCCATGAGATCAATCAATGAACTCTCCAAGAAACAAGAATAATGAATGAAAGAACCCCCCCTAATGTATGATTTAGGCACTTGATAGCCACTTGCCAATTTAGGGCCTATTTTTGAAAGTAGTATTTCTATCTATAGAACCTATAATATGATCACAAATCTGGAAAATAGACAAAAAAATGCACTTTCAAAAAAAATAGAACTTGATTATGTGTCTAGATGAGCCCGTACGAAGCATTTTAAGTGGCAAAATTTAGGATTTGTGAGTTATAGAAAAATTTAGGAACAGAGATCTCAAACCACCTACACCAATGTGTAGATCACAAAATCCTACCCCAAAACAAAAAAAAATTGCTCGCAAAAAGGAGTCTGTATGAGGGAGATATCGCTGTTTGAAAATTGTTGCTACTGTTATTTTTTCTGAATCATCACTGCACCCCCAAAAAAAAAATGGCTCTAGATTTTGCCTCAGATGTCTAATTTGGATGAATCAAAATCCAATTTGAGGGTTTTTGGACCTTTTGAATGTGATGCAAATATATGATTTGGCACTAGCAAGCTTTAATCTTCACCGGCAAAAAATCTCTCCTATGGCCCTATGGCCAAAACATTTCTGAAAAATAATGCAGATTCGAAAAAAATAGCAGAGATGTAGACAAAAAAAATGTAGATCTAAAAATTAAATGTACGGATCTGAAATGATCATACCAATGCTGTAAATTGGTCCTTTGAGTGTCATTTTGCAAAAAAATTTGCCTCACAATCAACCTTGGGCCAAGGTAGCTGAGTTTATATTCAATCTTCATCGAATCAGATTTCTAAACATAATGGTGACATCAAATCTGGCTCTAGACACTCCCAATTTCTGCAGTACTCTAGATTCAGGCTGAGGTGTTGAAGCAACAATGGTCTCGAACGACTATGTGATGAGAAAATATCCAAGCTCAGATACTATGTAAGAATTTGCCTAAGGAAAAAATTCACCCAAGAACTAAGAACTCAAACACAAGCACAACTATAGACCAAAAATGGATATGATCAATTAATTAGAGTATGTCCTCATACATTGCTCTATTCAGTATATGATGTCTAAACATAGTAGGAGTGTCTATCTATAAAGGCCTCTCAAGAAGCACCTAGAATGTCTCTAGAAAGAACTAGGAGATAAGATAAGCATCATAACAACTAAGCACATTCCTTATCCATCACTCTAGATGAGTGGATAAGAATGACAAGGTTGTAGACACCATGTGCTTAATTATTGTGCTAACTCCTATGTTGTAGACAACATGTGCATAAAAGAGGTGTGGACTCTTGTGTTGTCAACATGACAAATCACAAGATTATGCATACTCCTAGGTGGCTAATAAATAAATAATAATAAATATGTATTAACCTAAGTAAACTTAAGTAAGTGTAAATAGTAAATACGTATTTACACCAACATGTCTAAATAACTTCTTGAGCAAGACCAATGAACTCACTGACCAACTGATCTCTCAACTATTCCTTGCAGAATAATTGTGTGTATTGTACTTCAAACTTCTTTCCTTTGTCTTGTCAACTAGACCAATCACTGTCAGACCTTAAAGACTAGGTCACAAACCTTGGATCCAAGTATCCAACTCTAGATCACACAATAAAACCTTGGCAATGAAGTTTTCTTCACTTCTGCTCTGCACTGCTTATCTTTGCATTTTGCTCTTCAATCATTCACATTCATCCATACATACATCTTTATGATAAAGAAAAATTCCCTTCCTTTATATCAAATCCATAAAATAATTCCCTGAGTCAGCTATTACACCTTCTCAATTAATTATTATAGGACCACATTAAGAACATGTTACACTTAGTGATAACATTAATCTTTCACCTTGTAACTCAAATAACTTTCCATACACGTGTCATTATGACAAGAAAACTTAGCCACCTCATCTCCAACATTTCTTCTTCACATTTGTAACTTTGGCTTCTTAGAATAACAACTTTGCTAAGAGATATAACAAGTTTACTAGATCATGCCTCTATAAACTCTATCTCTGAATAGTCTTCACTGAACTTTCATAACTTCTTCCAAACTTAATATCTTATGCTTCTAAGGTTAGCTGCATATACTAGACACTTAGTAGTATCTCTCTTTAACCTTGCTACTGAAAGTACTCAATGATCTATCCATACCAACTTGATATTTCTATTGTTCTTCTATCATATACCACAAAAAATTGCTATGTTGACATCAATGACAAACACAATCATGAATGTAACATATCATCATAATAATGATCTAATCATGTTTCTACAATACTCCCCCATAGGAATATCATCAGCATTCATGCTTCCAACAAATTTCCCATCATATACAACATGATTGTCAAACTGTCACGACCTACCCAACAACATATGACATATGTCCATAGGTATGATCACAAAGCACCTCATCCTGGTAGCTTCCGATCTTGAACTTCATTAGGCACTGCTCATTGACCATGACCTTGTGGTCATCCTACACCTAGACAATATGGCATGGAAGCGAGTGTTCCTACCTCTTGAGATTTAACTTGGTGACCATATTTTTTGACACCAAATCGTCAGTACTTCCACTATCAATGATTGCATCACAACACTTATCTTCATATTTGCACTTGGTGTGAAACAAACTCCTCCTTTGATCAAGTTCATTCTCACGACTCGGCAAGACTCTCCTATTAAGTAGGACTTCTCCTCTTTCAATATCTTCAAAATAAGATTATTTGGCATCTTCATCAACATGTGCAGCTTTGGCCTAGCCTTTGGTTCTTTGATCTATCGTTCCTTGGCACTAGAAACATTCAAATGCTCTATGCCCTTCCTCTCTACAGTGTAAACATTTTCCATGAAAAACCTCCTCTTCCAAATCCTTTCCCTCTTCCTCTTCCTCTTCCTTTATGATGTATGTTTTTTTGTTCATAGAAATGATTGGAATTGTTTCCCCTTTGGTTTTGACTACTAGTACTCACCACATCCTTGTTCTTTTGATCGTCATTTAGCCTCCATAAGACCATTTGCTAGATCTTACACCATGACCTCTTCCACTATTCTTGTTATCAAACATTTTGCTCATCTTTTCCTCAACTCTTAGGACAAACTAGTGTGCGTCCTCAATACTGGTCATTTGAACCATACTCGACTCCTCATGAATGCTTGGCCTTAACCCATTAAGATAATGGGTAACTTTCTCCTTATTAGCTTCTACATGGTTGATTCTAATGAGAATTCAATAGAACTCTTTAGTATACTCTTGAATAGATCTTCCTGCTTGCTTCAACCCTTGCATTTTCTTTAGCAGATCAAGCTCATAATCCATAGGAATGAATTGTCGCTTTATTTTAGCTATCATTCGAACCCATATGATGATTTTTTCCTTCCCTCTTCTATTTCACTACTATTGGATCTCCTGTCACCATATCTTTATGTGACACTTTAGTTTTGTCTTTGCAAACTTGACCCTATCTAGATCTTCAATATCTTCATATTCAAAGTATTCCTCTAATCCATTGATCTAATTGATCAATTTATTTGGGTTAAGATTTCCCAAAAATGTGGGAACATCAAACTTAGGTCTTTCCCAATCTTGGAAATAGCCTTAGAAAATCTCTCTTCCTTTGGATTCAGAACTTCATCTACTACCACTTGATCAATGTTTCCTTCTTCTTCTCTTTCATCCTCACTTTCATAATCTCCTACAACAAGATTCATTTCTTTACACATTTGTTCTTGTAATTCTTGTATTTTCCTCTAAAGGACTCTAAAACCCTTAGATGTAACACCTGTGACTCTCCCACCATGCTCTCTTCATGGAGGCATCTTTGTACTTCCATTGAAACCCTAGTGTAAACTACCTCGTAGTCAGTGATATGTCTACATGCACAGCCCAAACCACAGTCTTGGTACAATTGCCTTATAGTCAATGATCTATTTACACTCAAGAACTCCTACTATGATATTACTTGATGAAGGATGCTCCCCTTAATACCAGAAACACAACAAAAACAAAGAAATAACATCAGTTGGCAAGAAAAAAATATGAGCTTCTTATTATCACTGCAAATGTGAAATTACAAAATTTTGAAATACAATATAAAAACCCATACGGGCACCTTCCTTACAATAATTTGTAACATACAGTTGCAATCTATCACCTAGATTTGTCCTAGACAATGTATGGTTATTCCTTAAATAGGTATTTTTACACCACTTAGGAAGTTTCTAGACATTAAACCCTAACCCTTGAGACTAACTAACTCTAAAATTACATATAGAGTCGGCCTAATACACCTTTGACACTTATTTTGGAAATTTTGGTCAACCCAACTTCAGAAGACCATAAATTTTGAATCATTTCTCTTATTGGCTATTATAACCACTTTTCAAAATCCTCAACATTTTATCTACAAAGCTAGACGTGCGCAAGCTCTAGTCAACCCCATTTCAAAGCCCATCCGAGGCCTCTAAGATCTTCAATAGTGAACTTGAAGTTTTTATACCAAAATTACACACCAAAAATCTGCAATAAATCCATGAATACTCATGATATGACATTGAGCCTCGATTGGGAGGCTGATATATCCATGATGAACATCCACCTCAAAAATTAGGACATTCCAAGCTCATATGACTAACTTACTAAGTAGCAAGCCTCCAGAAACAACAACTCTGCATTGAGACAACCCTTATTCAAGAAACAAAAACTAAATATTTTTGGGTGATGCAAGATTGCTCTTATACTCAGGATACTCTTGCATCATATACTAATATTATCTAAACTATTGATGTTTTGTAGCTTCAATTGAATGATTACTAGTAAAGATATAAGATGTATATATACTTAAATATATATATACAAGTATTATTATACAATAGCTTAAGATATATTATATATATACACACACACATAATTATAAATATAATTATGTTAATCATATAATAATGAATAGACATGTCCCTTCATGGGACATGTCTCTTCTCGATGTACTCTCTATATAAATGCAAGAGATAACTACCTCTAGAAAGTACATAAATTATAGGCAGTGCAAATGCATTTTTAGTGATCCTCAAAAAATCGACATGGTATAAGAGCAAGTTGTAAATGTAAGAAAATAATTAAAGAGATGGTAGAAATTTTCAAATCAGAAATTAATATTCAGATACGTTGGTACCTTAGAAAGAGTTACATGGAGGAAGCACGTATATATGATGGAAGCATTTAAAAAAGCATCTCATATACTAGACAACACTTAGGAGATGTAGCAAATAGTAAAAAAAGGATAAGGAGGGGAAAATGAAAAAGGATAAGAATGTGTGCATGTGCAAAGCAAGATTATTGTGTGTAAGGGGAAATGTTCTTATTTTCACTCTAGACTTCTCTATTTCCTTGAGGTCCAAATCTTCTCCTTGTGCTCCACATGTTTTTGCAATGTGTATGCCCAATGTCTATTCAACTCTATTGCGGATATGGTTGTTAGTCTATTGCAGTGATTAATTTTGTCCTATCAATATTCAATATAAATTTCTATCAAAAATATCCCATGTTGTAAACCTATTATGTTGTGATATCACCTTGGTTAATGACATTTGTACAGTGATCCACATAATTACCATACGAAAAATAATTTTCCCTTACACTCCAAAGATGAACTAGAAAATAAGATGTGTCAACAAATAAAGACATGTACTGTTGAATAGATAAAAATAGTCACATCCAAAATTTTATTAGGCTAGTACCAGCCAAGAATCTCATGCAATAAAACCATGTAACATTCCATACACAATGAATAAGGAAGAGGGAACTATATGTAATCATCTGCTAGTGTCACAATCCACACCTTTAAGAGTGCATGGTTAAGTGTGGGCCTTTGATACATAATTGAAATTCTCATCGTATTCCAATTAGGTGATATAATTTATTTCCTATTTTTTATAAAGAAGGTAGAGTATATTTGCATATCATGTTGGTACTTTGGTGGAATCAAGGCCCTCTCATTAATTAAAATTACTATTAGATAAGAGTTGAGATCACACTAATAGTAGGATAGAGTTTCCTTATGCCCAAACATCATCATTCATGTCATTTGAAGATGCAAACAAAAGAGTAAGAGATATGAAATATTGGTCAAAAGATACAAGCAACGATAAGGGAAGTGTTGTGATGTGGAGCCTAATTAGACTTAGAGGTTTATTCAGCACTATTTCTCCCCAGATTATTTCTACAGGGGTTTGGGGGTAGTGCCCCAAGTGTTGCCCCTAAAGCCAAAAATGACCTTATATTATAAAAGGGGCATTGTTCCTGAAGCAAAAAATGACCTTATATTTTAAAAGGCATCGACTTCTATTTTTCTATTAGATGACTTATTCTAGCCCTAATTTTGTAAGCAAAAAAAGCTTGTATAAAAGGTTTAGGATTAGGGATTTCATAATGAATGGTGATATTTTAGCTTCTTGCAGCAATATTGAGTTGTAAGGGATTCCAGATTGTAATCATTGGATAATAATAATATTGGACTTGTTGTTGGTGGACATAGCCCAGGGATTGGGTGAACCATGTCAAATCTTTGTGTCTTGTGTTCTCTTCTGTGTGATCTATTATTTTTTGATATTGGTTATATTTGCATGTAACTATTATTTATGTCTGCGTTTAATCCTAATAGGAAGAAATAGAAAAAACTTTTACCATTGGAGACTTGTCTTTGGGGAGGGAGTCGAATAGGCACCAACTAGACGTAAGGATTAATTGCTTATTTATTATAAATATAAGTGAATATAAATTAGTGAAATTAGTTACCTTAGATTATTATATGTGGCATTAATAAGGAAATAATATGTTGAAAAATTAGATTAAAGTATATGGAATATATGCATATATATTCAAAGTACAGATATTTATCTATATTATATTGGATCGATCCAAAATTATTACCTTTGATTATTATATTAGTTTCTCTCTTATTATTTCAATATGTACTATAAGAGATATTTTCCTTGATCTTTTCCTTTGAGTATGTTGTTAGATTTAGGAGTCTGACATTTCTTCAAAGGCAACTTTAGATGAGGAGCTTAGAAGATTGATATTGCAAGGAGACTAAAAATCCATGTGTCTGATTGCATGATCTTGATAAGCCTACCCCTTGTGTACTAATCTAGAAAAGAATTCACAAACCTTGATATTTTACTAAAACTGCAATTATAATGTAATTGGACCAAAAATACCCCTTGACATGCTACTATTTCTATCATCATACTTACATAATGAGAGTGATCACTAAACTTATCTAAATCTTGTATATTTGGACTATTTTTATTGTCACAAAATAAAGCACTAATATGCTTCGATTTCATAAAGATATAGCTTAATTGGCTTACACAAGCTCTCTTATTTCTGCAGTTGCTTGCATCAACATTTTATCAAACAGTTGGTGCTCAACCTCATTTAAAACTCCACCACATGGATTTTAGATTCAACATTTCTTTTGTTGAATAGTTTATCATAGAGTTATTTCACTACTTGGTTGGCCTGTACAAGAATAATTGCATTACTATATGGTTTGATTCACAAACAAAACTAACTATTGGCCACATGCAACTTCCCCAATTTTAAACCAATAGAAGCGCATTCAAAATAGTTGATTCTTGAATTAGTACACAAACTGATTCATTGAAATGGATGCTTGTGTATTTCAAAAAAACTTTTGTAATCCAGTTCAAAATAGTATTTCCACCATCAAACAAGTTACATAAGTCTAATACCAATTCACATATTCAAAATCACTTCCCTACTCACTCTGTAATCAAAATAAAGATTTTGTATAGATACTTCATTCCCCTAATCGATTCTTGAATCAATTTCATATGGAAGTCTCGTAAATGTGATCATCTATGTGCTTCCCAAATCAGAATTAAAATGGAAATGGCCTCAAAATAATAACCAAAACCATTCTATACAAGTAAAGGTAGACTTTTTGTTGATTTTTAGTCCCACCTATAAATAGGTGGAGACTAAATTTTTCATATCACTCTTACCTATAATTCATTTTTGGGAAGTTGTGTGTAGCCCTATTATCTTATGTTCTACAAAAAGATTTTATTAAAATGATTTTTTGTTATTTAATTCCTATTTTATGATTGATCAGTGTTGATTTTTGGGATGATCTTTTTGTTTTTATATTGAAAAAAAATAGAAATTTTTTATTTAAGGACATCTGGACATATGTTGAAGAGTACATATACTAGGAATCATTTAACATGTGGTACTTGTATTCTACCAAGTAGTGGCTTGTACATCGACATGTATGACCTTTTACTTTGAGCAACATTACTTTCACTAGACACATGATTGTGTGGATCTATATCATACTACTGAAAAAATTAACAAACCAGGAAGCATATATTGTGTTGATATCTCTATCATGGCTTCTATGATTGAAAAATGAATCATTTACTAGGAATGTGGTAACCCAACATTGGAAGGTATTTACAAATTATGTGACTCATATTGGTCCTTAAGGATTCAAAAATAATTTCATTCTATAATTTATTAATTTAGGTTTTTACAATAACTATTGAATATTTATATTGTATCCTTAAATGTAGACACATGTCATGGAGTTCTTCAACTATAAGAATTGTAAGAAATCAACCATTATTCCTATTCTTATTTTACTATATGATTTTGGCTGAAAACTTCAAAACTCAAAGTGGAAAATATAAATGTATCCATACACAATAGAATGTACCTGTATTGTTGTACAAATCATGGCAAAACTCCTTCATGATTCTGGAAAATATGAATTGCAAAAAAGATATGAACTAAACATTATTTTTTCCCATCCCTAGAGTGAATTTTGGAAGTTCTCATCTATATGATAGGGTTTATAAAAACTATTTTATTATAATATTCAATAATATATTTAGGGTATATTTGTATTTTTTCTTTCTCATCAATGTTTCAGATTTTGTGTAAACATTTTTCAGTTTCTTGAAGTAACTCAAAAATCCTTATATAATTAAGATCCAGAAGTTTGTTTTAATTATTTTAATCAGTAATATTTTAGATCACACTACGTAATTCATCATCAGAATACAATAGAGCAAAAGAAAATTAGATATTTTGATTCTTTCTATTATGTATGTTATTTTGTTTGTAATCCATTTTCTTTTCTGAACCATTGTTCATACAAAGCCATAAAATGTGTATTCTCTATTCTTTTACAAGATAGAATGTTTGAGAAGAAGATTTATACCATGCATAAGAATCAATTTTGTTACTCTGTGTTTGTACAGTTCTATTACATCAAATCCTATTTAACTTGACCTATTTTCTATCTTATTCTATTTGTTTCCTATTTAACTTGACTTGTTTTCTATCTTATTCTATTTGTTACCTGGTTAGACAAGATTTGATTTTTTAGCTTCATTTATAACTAGTTTTCTTCCATTTTTTTCCAACCAAATTGGTTAATTGCTTCTTGAATATAGTTTCTTATGAGAAAAATAAGTGTGCATGTAATAAAAAAACTTGTGAGGAAGGCCAACATGCATAATAATAATCACTACAGAAATGAAGTCAAAAAATCTCAAAATGATAAGGATGAGACACATTGTTTTCTCTTGGGAACAACCTAATTTAAATAATAATTTACTTGAAAACTATAATTTTCCATGTATTTAAGAAGGTGATTGTTGCACCATAATTTCATATCTCAAATCTCTTACGAGCAAGTAATCAATTGCTTTTGTTATGGTAAGCTTGACAAACTCTAAGACCATTGCAGACTTCATTGAATTGTAGAATATGGTGAAAAAAGATGTTGGAGGTCCAATGCTCAAATGAAAAGCACAATTCCCATTTATTTCTTGTAATTATGTGAGATAGAGAAGAAAATGTTATCTACTTCAACATTCTGAAGGAGATTTCCCTATAGTGAAAATATATTCTTGGAAAATATCTGAATTGGACACTCACCAAGCCTACCTTAAGTATCCACCCTAACGATGTTGTAGTGTTGAAGAAATATGGTATCATTTAGAGTAGTTTAGGAAGTAATAAAGAGATTCATATCCATAGATGAATACGGAGGAGCCCATATGAACCTATCGACAATACAATCAAGTTTGTAAATAAGTATTACAAAAGTATCTGTATGGAGTTTTATTTGGTAAACTCTTATAGGAACATTTCTCAAAGCTGTGGTGAGTTGCATCAGTGATGGGAGCATGCACTCTTCTCATTTTGACTTTCACTCAAACAATATTCTCCTATTTTCGGCTTCAACAAAAGTGTGAGTACCAGTGCACATAAATTCCCTTTGCAATATTTCAGTGTTTGTGGCATCAATTGCTACTATTTATAATATTTGTTAGTTGTGACTTGTGAGGTGAAAATATATGCAATCTTGTTTAGTCTAGGTGATTAACACCATACAAAATCATATACATGTATAATAGTTAATTAATATTTCTATGTCAAACTTATGAATTCAAAATCTAATATCATTTTGCTTGAAGTTGAGGAGTGAAAACCTATCTATTTTTCTACATGTCCCAAATTATTCTCCTTGACCTTGGTAGGGGTTGGGAGCACTTTTTTGTTTTTCAAAATGTGGGAAAAAAAATTTCAAATCCATTCAAAAAATACCAAACTCTATCAAGTGGCTCTGATATCAACAATTGAAGCTTCAAAATCAACAACTATAATTCCCCATATGCATAAGCTTCCCCTCCTGACCTGCTAATGATAGTCATTGGAAATAAACTAAATTGTAAGTGTATTTCTTTTAACCTATTGTTGCTTCATTTATCTTTTATTGGAATGTGATTTTAGACAAAATATTGCTGACTGGTTTTTGTAATTAAATTTTTGTTTAGTAATCTTGCACCCATTTTCATCATTTGCTAATTCCACATCACTTGGGTTTCCTCTCTTTTTCATAGTGTTGAATGAGCATATTTTTCTACTCCCTAGAATTTCTAAATATAGTTCATTTAAATCCATTTCTCTATTTTTAGAATATTTGTCCTCATGCAAACATTCAAATATGCAGTCAACTTCTGAACATTAGCTTGTGTAGAAACAAGATCAAAAAAGTAATAAACTATTTAAAGAGATCAAATTTCCACAATCCATTGCATAATTGATTTGTTTCTAGATTTGATTGTGTAAAGATTTTTTCCATCAATGTTTTGAATCACACTACGCGATCCATCATCAAGATAAAAAGAGAACAAGAGATGCAAAACAAAGCGACGATGGATCATGTAGTGTGATTCGAAACATTGATGGTAAAAATATTTACATAATCAAATCCAGAAACAAATCAATTAAGTAATAAACTAGTTGAAATAAAAGCAGTGACCCCCAAAAATGCTTAATTTTGTGCAAACCCTATTTAAGAAGTCAATTTTACAAACTCAAAAGCCTATTTTCTCTACAAATTGCATTCTTAAGTAGGTGCATTGTATCTAATGAAATTAGTGTTCTATATGGATAGAGTGATCAGATAGGAAAGAAGAAGCTTCCCATTAAATTTGTTAAAGATGCAGCCAAAAGAAGAGCTCATTTTCATAAGAGAATATGTGGCCTCTTCAAAAAAAGAATTATCTCTTCTTCTGTTAGAATTCTTTAGAATAACTGAGAGGGGGGGTGAATCAGTTATCCAAGGTCTAAATGCCCTAATAATACTTTTTCACAAATTATAGTGAGCTCATTAAACTATTCATTCATCCAAGTTTAAAACATCCATCTTAGCAAGTTACAGCAAATCAACATGCAGGAGTAAAACATGCAAGATTAACACATGACACAATGATTTATGTGGAAACCCAATTTGGGAAAAACCACCAATAACATGCTACTCAATTCTCACTCTTATGAAGTGATGCCCTGTTAAAAACTTGCCCTATTAAAGGCTTACAACACACTGTTAAATGTGACCTTGTTAGAGGATTTTACCATACGGTTAGGAATGGGCCTGGTCAAAGGACTTTGGAACATTCACTTGGAATGTCACCCTATTAAAGGATTTATAACATGGCTATTAAACCAACCTAATTCCATAGGATTTAGACTAATGGTGAAAATTTCTAGAGAGTAACAATAATGACTTTTGATCTGATACAACTTACAACATATCTTGCAGATTACAGATCACACTTCAGTTCAATCCTTTGCTTGGCTTTAATCACTATGGCTCAAACAGCTTGTCTTCCTCTCAAGCTTCGTCTCCTTGAGTCTTCTTACTCATCATACCAATGCAATCATCCTTGTGGTCATCTATCGAAATAGAGTTTATGTGCTTTCTTCTCCTTAGCACCTTCTTTAGCACTTCATGCTTTCATGCTTGACCAACATATTGTTTCGTGACCTTATGACTCCTTAAATAGAAATCTGGAATACCTTTCCCACTCGATTCTCCCTCTCCAACTTTAGGGTTTCAATAGATTAGGTAGGATACAATGTATCTGTCCCATATCTCATCTTCATCTAGAAAATGTTTTACATAGAGTTTTGTGCCACCAACTCATCATTCTTATCTTTTATCTGGTTCACAAAATTCTAGGTAACAACCTTGTCGGCTCAGATCTGGCGAATCTTCGACTTTCAAAATAATGCAGCAACTCAGCACTATTGATTTACTAATGCTTGACACCCTCTATATTACTCGACTCCTGTATTTTGCTCGGCATCTGATCTTCACTTGACACCTGATCTTCACTCGGCACTTGATATTTACTCGGCACTTGAAAATCATTCAACACTTGATATTCACTTGGCACTTGAAAATCACTCGGCACACTCTAAAGGTGAACTTGCTTGGCTTCAACTAAGAATCTGTTCGGCACTAACTAGTTTTCTCGACACTCTCTTATGAACTTAGTTAGGCTTTACAAATGACTTAGCTAAACCTTACATCTTTGATGTATTTTAGTGTGTCCATTCTCTGTGTCTTAGAGTATGTCAACAATACACTATTTCATCAAAGGCTTAGCTAATCCTTGTACTTTATTATAACACCATAAATTCAACCTTTCTTTAGGTGTTCTAGTTACATCTTATTGATTGCCACCTCCTTGTCAATCAACCAATTGATAGTATTTGGATCACTAAAGCGATTGTCATTCCTGCAAGTAGTAAGTTTGACATCAATGACAAAACAATGATTGAGAACATTCTTTACCAGTTCCATCATTCTTCATTAATGATCTCTTCAATCATTTCCAACATTCTTCATATAGTTTATATTGATCTTGACCCTGTACTTAGAGATAGATTTCAATAATTTACTCATATTTTAGATCGATCTGAGGCAATGCAATAACTAATTTCTCTAGAGCTATCATTCTCATCTTTGTCACCTGCTTAATTACAAACACTAATACCTCTGCTATTATTGATCGACTCCATCCCCTTCTCACTCTTACATATCATTAAAGGTGTTCTCCATATTTTCTTATCCATACTCCCACCTTTGATCTATAATTCTTGCTCTGAAAGACTAAAGAAGTTTTGCATGTTCAATTTTATCTCATTACAAGCAGCATTATCAAGCAAGAGGATAGCAGTAGGATGGTAATTGTTTCATGATTGTTGTTCAAATCAAACATTTTCTTTTCTTCAAATAATTATTTGAAATGCTTCATATTTACCTTTTCGTACAAAAGATAGGATTATAACTCTGTAGAGAAAGGCAGGACTATAGCTCTATAGAGCTCTTGTTTATTCTTTGAATCAATCTTAATTCCCAATTCCATAGGCCAATAATGGTAAGAACAACAAGCTAGAAACTTTTTCAACTTCAAACATTACCACCGGAAAAAAAATGGTTTAAAATCTAAAAAGTATCAAGACACTTAAACATTTACCAAGAAATGTTAAAGTACTCAATAATAGGCAGCCCGGTTTGCATCCAAAAACATGAATGGATCTAAATCTTAGTGCTTAAAACAACTCAACGTTATCCTTATTAGATTTCATGAGCAAATCCAAGTGTTAAATCTAATTTTTCATGTGAAAACTAAAATATTAGAATCATGGAAATACAAACTAGAAGAAGTACATAGAAACTACATAATTTTTTTTTTATAAATTCTAATTTTCTCCCACTACATATCTTTTCTCCACAGAGGGAGCTCTATTTTGCCTACTTTAGCCAAAATTGGATTTTCACACCACTCACCCAGAAACTATCACTCCAAAATATTTTCAACCAAGAACATAAAATTGATTCTTGGTAGTTATCCAAACTATTATAACTAAAAAACTAATTATCTTTGTCCATTCTTTTTGGTAATGTATTTCCCCCCCCTCCCCCTTTTTAATACTTTCCCAATTACATATTTTTTATTTTTCCTATTACGTAATTTATATTTAATCATAAATAATGATCAAATATGACTTTGTATGCCCCCTTGAACTATATTGAATTTGTTGTTCTTATAAATATTTTGATATTTTCTTAGGTGCCCTTGCACCATGTACATCATGAGGAAGTGACGACTTCCAAATGATTATCACTTGCACTTGTAAAAGCTATTGGAATGTGACAATCTTTCAATAACTTAACCTTCTATTATGATGGACATCTACATGATCTCCAGAAATTACATGATGACTAAGGAGATCATGTAGATGATAACTTTCATGGTAGATTAAGTTCCTTAAATAGACCATGACCTTCTATTGTAATAGAAATTACATGATGTCTGAGACAGATCATGATAGATGATAACTTTCATGTTGGATTAAGTTCCATAAATAGACCATCAATGTTTCTATGGTAAGTATCATTAAGGATATGTGTGCACATACCTTATGAATATTTTTTGAGTACTTGGTGAATGTTATGCAACTTGATGTTCATGAGACCATTATTCAAGAGTACTTGGTGAATATCATGCAACTTGATGTTCAAGAGACCATTACTCAGAGTACTTGGTGAATATCTTGCAACTCGATGTTTAGGAGGTCATTACTCATTACTCAGATTACTTGTTGAATGTCATGTGACTTGACATTCAGGAAACCATTACTCTTAATTTCATGGGATGATAGCTAAAATGGTGGATATCATCTTATCAAAGATATCCTTAAAACTTGTCATTCGTAATTTTACATTGAGGTAATAATATATCTTGTTTTTATCCTCCCTGGCTAAGAGGGAGTGTTGATATATTGTAGCTTTAGTCGGATAACTACTAGTGAAGATATGAGGTGTATACATACTTATATAAGTATATACAACTATTATTAAATTATTATAAAATGACTTAAGATGTTTTTATGTATATATATGTACACATTATTATAAATTTCATTATGCTAATCATATAATAATTAATAGACATGTCCATTCATGGGATATGTCTCTTCTCAACTTATTCTCTATATAAATGCAAGAGATCACTGCCTTTGGAAAGTACATAAATTATAGGCAGTGCAAATACATTTATAGTAGTGATCCTCACAAAGTCAACATGAACTAATGAAGGAAGTGATGGAAGTAAAAGAAGAATTAAGATAAGACCTAATTTAATGGCATACCTTGAGCAATGAGGAAAAGAAACAAAAAATGAAAAAAGATGCACAAGGTTTTGAAGATACACCATACCTTGTGGAGGAGGAAGATTCAAAAGAAAAAGCAACATGTTCATAAATCCAACCATCTAGAGACAAGGATGAAATTTAATTGAATTTGGAAGTTATATATAACACGATGGAACTAAAGACAAGAGCCTACAACACAATGGTAAATTACAAGCCTCTTATCTGGGAGGTCTTGGGTTTGAATTTATCCAAGCTTAATTAATAATCATAATTATTAATCATAACAAATAATAATAATAATTAACCTTAGCTTTGGCTTCTTAACGATAAAAAAAACATGATGGAACTAAACAAATAAAGTTATAATGACACCCAAGCTATAGAGGAAATGATAGAAGTAACCCATTCTAACTAGGAAAATCAATTGTATATAGTAGAAAGTATCCTTTCTCAAGAGGAAGAGGGAAAATTAAATGAACCAAAGGCCACAAAGGATAAGGAAACTTCAAACTCCTTAGGTTTAGCTAAGATTTACAAAGGTAAGGAGGGTCCCAACTATGACAAATTTGTAAGAAAGAGAGTTAGAAAATCTTTGGCAGAATTGAGACTAAAAGATGGGATAGTTGGAAAGAAGAAAAAGTTAGCCTTTAATAACTATGGGAAGGGGTAGAGTCTTCCCATGGAGTCATGAAGGTATCATCATAGAATATTAGGGTTCTTAATGCCCCTAAAAAAAACATTTACTTAAGCACTATTTGAAATTAATGGAATCAATGGTAATCCTAATTCAAGAATCTAAACTCTCATTAGAAGAAATAAACAAATTTAAGAAAAATATTGGTCTGTGGAAATGTGACAACATTGAAGCAATGGGTGCATTTGGGGGTCTATTAACTCTATGGGACCCTAGAAAAGTCATCTTTGAGATCTACATCAAACATAATAATTGGATGGGGGGTGGCTAAAAAGCCTAAATAATAATCTTAAATTCTTGCTAATCAACATGTATGGACCTATTCAGACTAGTGGTAAGCAAGAAGTATGGCAACACATAGGGATTCTTTTTGAACAACTAGGAAACTATAATTTTACTAAGGAGATTTTAATGCTCGTTTAACTAGAGAAGAGAAAAAAAGAGCAGTAATGTATGAACCCCAATCTATCCTTGAATTCATACATTTAGTGCTTTCTAACAACATCATGGATATACATTTTCAAAATGGTATTTTTACATGGAGTAATAAGAGGGATGGTTCAAACTTCATAGCAGAGAAACTTGATAGGTTTTTATTCAAAGGAAACATCTATATGTTTAATTGTACATTAAAGGCATCAAATTTATATTTCAATGGATTAGATCATCCATCAAAAAGATTGGAAATAATAGAAGAAATCAAACCTATGAATTATCCATTGAAATTTGGAAAAATGTGGTTTTTAGATAACAATCTATTGTCTCATTTGGAATCATGGTGGAAGGAAAGAAGTTTTCAAGGCACAAAATTGTATTGCTTTGTATCAAAACTTAAACACATTAAGAAAAAAAAATTGGAATGGTTTGAGGAAAAAGAAGAAGTTGAAAATGAATTAGAATAATTAGAAGGAAATATTATGAAGGAATGAATTATGAGAGTTATTCTAGAGAAAAAATATCTAATCTATAAACATGAGGATCTATTATCAAAATAAGAGGTGTATTTTAGGTAAAAATCAAGAGAACTATGGTTAATAGAAGGTGACAAGAACTCAAAAAAAATCTATAACAACACCAACATGAGAAGAGGAATAAATAGAATAATTTGGATCAAAGAGAGTGATGAATCCATATCGAAAGACCCTTAGGAAGTGAGAAGATTTCCTAGTGACTTTTTCAAAGATGTATACAACCAATCAAATAGTTCGAATCTAATGATGCAAAATATAATGCTCACAAATATACCTAAAATTATAAATGATGTGGATAAAAAATTTATCAATCAAGGGTTATCAATAGAGGAAGTGAGGAAATCCCTTTTTGACCTCCACCTAGAGAAAGCATCAAGCCCTGATGGTTTCCAAAAGAATGGCGATAATAAGAAACAATTTGATGTCAAAGGAAAAAGAAAGAGAGAAATTGAAGAAGAGGAAGATAATGATCCACCAAGTGATTATCCACAATTTGAAATTTTGAAGTAGAATGTTCTGAAGTTGAAGAAGAAAGAGAAAGATGAGTTTGATTGAGTTCTATAGATCAAGACAACAATAGTCATGAGAAGCTCTAAATGACTCAAGAAGCTAGTCTTGACGAAAAAACTATATTTATTTGAAGATGTAACACTAGAAGGAAGTAATTGTGAACAAGCAACACTCTATACCCAACAAATTGAAACTTTATTTAGACAAAATGGGTGAATCTGGAATAGATCTTGAAGAGCAATGTTATCTAATTTTCACCTTACAAGCTCAATCAAGATTACATGTTACAAGCGGTTGCATTTAATAAGAAATATAAGTGTAGCTATAGGAAACAACAATGGATAAACAAGAAAAATAATGTTGTAGGGAATCTACAACTTGAAGAATGAAGAAATTTGAAGTTATCAATTGCTCCAGGAAGTGTACAATTTCACTAGTTGTTGATTTTGACTATTGCAGCACTTTGCACAAATGGTACAGACATATATGGATATTTGATTATGAAAAATCATGCTCAAATGAAAGGTATCTAATTTTTATTTCATATAAATAAAGTTTTGAGGCATTTTCATGATGAAATGAAAAGTTATGCTCATTTTAGTGATAATACCTTGCCCATAATTTTTTTTTTGAGCCTGCAGTCAATAATGAAAAAATTAGTACGGCCACATATGGACTCATATGACCCTATAAATTGGTGAGGAGTTATATATTGAGGTTATGAATAAATTTTATTATTTCTAGAAAAAAAATTATGAATATTTATGAGGTCATATAATCCATTTCCTAAAATTTGTCCTATTAAAAAGAATGTTGAAGCATATTTTTAAATGGCTGGATAATTGAATTGTAGATGCCTAAATTTCAAGAAATTTGTATGCACTAATTATTGTTGTAAAAAAATAAATAAAATGATGTTTTATAAATCATTTTATTTAAATTTTATCTTCAAATGCAAATTGGGGAAGTTGACAAGATAAAATATGCAAGTTTAGAAGGGGGCTTTTTATTTTTGCATTTGCATTTAATGTAAACATTTAAATGGATGATATTCTTATAAATCATTCCATTTTAATATATTTTTGAAATGCGAAAATTGAGAGGATAACTTGATTTAATTATACAAAGTTTATGGGTAGGATAATTTTATAAAAGGGCAAGTTAATTACACCTACCAGCTACTTTGAGCGAGATTTTAAATTTCAAATTTCAACATGATCCATGGACATGACAAATTACACCTACCAGCTGATTTGAGGGGAATCGTGGATATGCTTCCATTTTGAGGAGATGATGCATTTGTGGATTTCAAACCTATTTATATCCCATTCTTGAGTATTATTTCAGCTAGCTCTTACATTCTACCTCCTTGTGAGTTCTTGAATTCTATCTCCTTGGAGAGGTGGTGTTTTATAAGTCCCATTTTGTGATGTAGTTTTGAATATTTTGGTTCCTTCTAAATAATATGCAGTGGTTCTCTTTGGTCCTATTATTAATTTTTCATTGTCTTTTAAGCATTTCCATCTTTAAGTTATTGTATTTTTCATGAAACCTTGTCTTAAGTTAATTGTTGAGAGATATTTGAGAGGTTGTTTATGAGAAGAGTAAGTGTAATTTGTGTGCAATCTAAGTTTGAAATTTGTGAACAAATTTCCTTCTTTCAAATCTCGCACTTTGTTACATTTTATGCACTTAATGTTAATAGGATCTTTCTATAATCAAATTGTTGTAGTCATTTCAAGTTGTGAGTTTCATTCAAGGTTGCATCACTCCATAGTTTTGGTGAATCACCTTCATTTATAGCTAAAGTTTACTTAATGTTTACTCTCTCTCTCTCTCTCTCATTTTCCTATAAAGTTAAAGTTTATTTCAAAAGGTGATTCAAGGGAAGTCGACCCTTCATATTGGAGGTTGATCCTCTTTATGGCATAGCCATAGGCCAAGGACCATCCCATGTTTCACTAGATTGTTGGAAAGTTATTTTCAACATAAGGGTGCAATCTAAGTGACAACAAGCACCTAGTAAGAGATCATGCAACATATAAAGTTGAAGAATGAGCTAAACAAATATTAGCATCCAAAATATCAAGTTTAAGAAGCGAGCTAGAACAAATTATTGATTCTTTACAAATTTTTTTGATTAAATCAACAACCATGTATAATACATCGTGTAATTATGACATGTTTACTACTGAGATTGAGACAAAGATTATTGGTATGCAAAGTGAGATAATAGGTCATATCAGAGGACTAAACTCCACATAAAATGTCATGGAGAATTCAATAAAGTTATAAGAGAGTATCATGAGAGCAAGAGCTTAAAGATGAAAAAGAGAGAACAATTGCTACAGTTTTGGAACTATGAGGAATGATAACACCACACATTGATATTATCAAAACTAACCTAGCAGAAGCAAAATAAATTTTTCAATTACCAAATGCGTGTATAGTTAAGACTCTTGAGAATTTTGCATATGATTTACAAAGGCACATCACAAGTATAATAACATTAAAGGAAACATGGAATGCATTATTGTAAATCACAAGTGCAAGGTATGCATGTATTATATAGCAAAGTTATAATTTATCTAAGCTTTTCATGTTGAAGTTGATGAAAGATCAACCTAGCGGCTTCGAAGAATCACCTGCATGCAAACACCTATCATAAAAGAGAGAAGCAAAAGGCTAGAGAGGCTAAAATTTCCATATCCATAGATGAGACATACTTGATGAGAAAAAAAGGGAAATTGCTATTATCAAAAATGAATTGGTCAATTACAAGGAGAGGTCGTCCTTATAAAGGAGGTTGAAACCCTAAAAAATGTCTAACTTAGGTTTCATAATAATAATTAATAAAAGAATTAATTATTATATGCCTAAATTTTAGCTTAAGTAGACTAGAGTTAATTAGAAAATGTCTAATTACTCTAACACTCCCCCCCCCCCTTCCCTGCTTAAGATAAACTTAGGAAGTAGCTAAAAAACTAGAAACTACTATTGAAAGTAGATTTGGGTCTTGACAAACAAAGCTTGATGAGGTATCCAAGCACATCCAAATCTCAGAAAAGAGGAGAAATAGAGAAAACCACATGGAAAAAACCCTACTCCAAAAAGAGATGGAAAACATGCTGAAAGAAACTAGTGAAGGAATAAAGAAGCCTCCAAAATAGAGAATGCCCCAAAAGATAGGAACAAAAGATGATCATGAAAAAAACCATTGAGGCATGTAGAAGTGACAAAGCTCTGTCAAAAGTAACTATTGATTTGAAGAACCTCCACTGAAATAGAACCTAGCCAGGTAGAGAAGACTATAATTTGCATCAAATCAGGAGGCACACAAAGGCAAACAACTAAACTCAAAGACACATATGGCATGAAACACCAAAGCTTGAAGAGTTGATCAATCAAACCAAGGAAGCATGAGAAACAACAGAAGTGCCCCCTAATGTAGACAAGGGTGAGATAATAGGTAATTGGAAAAGTGGGCCAAAAGAATTGCATGTCAACGAACCATGATCAAGATGCACAAAAGAGTACATATGTGTGTACTGAGGTGATCAATCTTAGACACGTCATGAGGTTAATGTCACAGAAGGGACACTCACTGGACAAAGGAAGATGACAAACAAAGGCAAAACATCAATCCCCTGTGGCACTTTAATCATGAGTAGTGCATACACAATAAGGCACAAGACATAATAAATCCCAATAATATAATAATTTGCATGAGTGTCCTCATATGACACTGCTCGAATCAGAAGGCAAAATAAGGCAAAATAACTGAAATGAAAATACATATGCAATATGGCATTTTATCTCAATGTATTTGCAAGAATGCATACAAGTGATGTCTAAATAGACCAAAAGAGACATAAGACTAATACAATAGATAGTACAAGCCATGATGAATCATCTAAAGCAACAAAATAGATCCCCAAATCGGAAACAACCAAGATATCCACCAGAATGCAAAAATGCAAAAGACTGAATAGAATGTGCCTAGAGAAAAATCTAGAAAAACAACCAGCATCGCTAGAAAGATCTCAGAAAGACCTTTCCAATGATATAAAGAATTCCCAAATCCAAGATCAGATGCTCAAGATATGTCTCCTAGAGTGCAAAAATGTACCCCTAAATTTGACAACAAAAAAAGCCATAAAAAAAAAGCATCAAAACTAAAAAACACCTATATCACTGTGATGGGCTCGAAACTAGCTTTCGACAATATCTTTTTTTTGGAAAATAGAGTCTATATGCCTCAGATATGAGCTAAAATGCAAAGGTAGGTCCAAACAGAGGCTAAAAGGGTGACAAGATATGTTGATGGAGTGCTGACATGACATTGATGTCAGCAAGTGATGAGCCCAAATTTGATGATCAAATGGTTGTCAAGGCAAAAAAATACCTAAAAATTATTAGTTTTCCAAAAATACTCGCTAAAAAGTAAAATATCCTAGTGTGTCAAAAAATGGTAGGTGATGCGAAAGAAAACTACCAGTGCCCATAAATGTAAGCAAGTGTTTTAGAATAATTTCCAAACAAGGCAAAATAATGGTCGACTTTCATGGAGAAAAGGACTGGTACATGCACGTAGGACAATGTCACCATAGCAAATGGAAAAATGGGGCCCAAAAAAATTGTCCCCACAACAACACAACTCCAACTTCAATTGTTGACGGTAGCAAGAGACCAACACAATTAAAGTTCAACACACAAATACATATGTTGAATAGAAAAAGCATGTGTTGGGGCTAGTTGCTAATTGGACAAGGGGCATTGAAAGGCATGTAAACTAGAGAAGAAATGTGCAATTCCCACCAAAAAAGAATCATGTTGTGGGCATGATTTACTAAACAAACCAAGTGCCACCTTCAGATTATCCTTGTGCCTTCATCTTACAAGATCCAAACCTTGTGAGTCATAAATCTATCGCACAAAAACTATTTTGGGGTCCTCAATCCATGCGAGCTAGAGTGAGTAGATTGACGTGGAGTGCAAAAAGCATAAGCCCACGAGAATCGCAACAAATCATAACTCTCACCAAAGACCATGCCAAATCATAAGTGAATACCATAAACCAACTGATAGTTAAATAAAGGTAAGGTCGTGATCACGGGGCAAGAAGAGCTGAAAAACTTAGCATTATCTCCAAATCGAGTGATGACGTGAAGACACCAACCACTGCCAACACTAATCAAGCATTGACTGGAATAGGACCTCTTGGAGGAGCTTGTTGAAGGAGATTGAAGGGTATGTAGACCACCAATTACGTGGCTGATTTTAAAAAAAGAAGCAAAACTACCCAATGAGTTGTTGATAAAACAAATGGCCAAACTGTGTGTGTGTGTTGGGGGGGGGGGGGGGGGGGGGGGGGGGGTGAGTGGGTGGGCTCCAATCAATAAAATGCTAAAACATTTGTCACCAAGCATTGTACCTCTAGGTAAAGCTAGGAGATCGTGTGAGCAAAGATGAGGCCCAAGGAAGAGGGGGTCTTTGACCAAGAGCAAACACGCCCTCCAATGAATGTGCATACGTCCCATAAAAAATGTCATCACCCAAAAAACTTAGGCACTTATCCAAGAATGGTTGTGAATCACACCAAAAAAATGTTCAAGGAATCACAGCCATGTACCAATAGTACCTGTATTTTCAGATTGACAGTAGCTACCCAAGAGTGCGAAGTTCACAAATATATATATATACCGACAAAACCAAGGCAGAGTGCTCATAGTCCGAAGTGTGAGCACAATGCTCATGGGCATCAGGGTCTAGAAGACACCCACAAAATGCTTGATGGGGTAGAGAGTGTCAAAAAATACGATTATTTTTTAATAAATAAAAGGTTGACTTTGTCTCAATTTGCGTTCCTAGGTCAAAATGACTTGGGTGCAAAAATTGTTTGCCTCAAATTTCAATAGCATCCAAACTGGACATATTTTATATGGAAATGGGGGTTTTTGAGTGCTATAAGCTCAAAGGTAATGTTTGTTTGGGCTCAAAGTGCTCCAAAAAACAATGACCCCCCAGATCTAATATAAAAATGTTGAAAGCTCAAATCTAAAAACCAACATCAAATCTCTCACAAATAGAACAAGGGGAATGAAGATCTGGAGCTCTGATACCATGTTGGAGTTGATGAAAGATCAACCCCACGGCTCCCAAGAATCACTTGCATGTAAACACCTGTCGCAAAAGAGAGAAGTAAATGGCTATGGAGGCTAAAATTGTCAAATCCATAGGTGAGACATTCTTGATGAGCAAAAAAGAGAAATTGCTATTATAAAAAATGAATTGGTTATTTACAAAGAGAGATCATCCTTATAAAGGAGATTAAAACCCTAAAAAAGGTCTAACCTAGGTTGCATAATAATAATTAATAAAAGAATTAATTATTATATGCCTAAAGTTTAGATTAAGTAGACTAGAGTTAATTAGAAAATATCTATTTACTCTAACATTTCATGTATATATTATTTATCATGTTTATTGATATTGAGTGATAGAAACAAAAAGGGGGAGAAGAATATACATAGGGGGAGTTAATTCACTGTGTGTGTGTGTGCACACGTGCGTGCGTGCGTGTGTGTAGGGGGAAATGGATATATAAAGTAGAGGAATGCTATGTGCTACAAAATCAAATTTAAACAAGTTTTTTTTAAAAAGAAGTTTTTATTTTTCTATCAATGCCAAAGGGGGAGATTGTTGGCATATAACAAGAATACAGATTAGTTGGCACATAATATTTTTCTCATTGATGTCAAAGAAATAGGGAACCTAAAAGGGAAGGCACTATCGACATATAAGGGGGATTATCAGTCAAAAGCAAGTGTTATCAAATAACTATTAGAATATATAGCTAGCGCTATTAGCGTAATGTGAAAGCTATCAGAATAACTAAATTCAAGTAGTAGATAAAGGAAGTTTTGTATACCAGCCGACAATAAAGAAAGAAAAGTTATAAACCCTATAATCAAAGGTCTAGATTATATGAAGGATCAATGAGATCAAGGTTGATGGTTAAAAAGATATAGATGATGAGAACAAGAGAGATAGAGAGGACCATACAAGACACCCGTGTGAAATCAAGTGCAGTTTCAAGGATTGAAGTCAATTTGTTGAATGAATCTAATAGGCTTAAACATAAACAATAT
This sequence comes from Cupressus sempervirens, assembly GCA_028749045.1. Classification (NCBI taxonomy): domain Eukaryota; kingdom Viridiplantae; phylum Streptophyta; class Pinopsida; order Cupressales; family Cupressaceae; genus Cupressus; species Cupressus sempervirens. The sequence goes on along the minus strand of CM053786.1, from coordinate 269,439,532 downwards.
CAGAACAAGTTATTTATGTGAACCCATAATCAATAAGGTGTATTAAATCCTTTAACAAGGTAGTCTTTGAAAGGATTGTTAAGTTCATATAGGAACTTTTGTAAATCCTTTAACATGGTGAATGCCACAAAGATGTGATGAAATCTCTTAACATGGTAGTCTTAATAGGTTGAAGATATAATTTGCATCGTATTAATCACTCCTTACCGAGTGAGTCACTCTGAAGGCAACAAAGCTATAAGCCTTAACTAGTAACCTTTTTCTACTGTAGAGAAGAAGTTGTGAACCATACCATCCCCACCACAGTTTTCCCCTCTGATTAAGGGTTTTCTGTGATACCAAAAATCTTGTGTTATGGTTACTTGATTGACTATGCAATTCTATTTTTGACTTTATGCATTTAATTTCCAGCATATGGGTAACACTAAGACAACTATCAGTAAACGAACTAATAGTGATAATTGTTAAATTATTGAAATTGATCAAATCCATAAGTACCGATTCACACCCCCCCCCTCCCCCTCCCCCACCAGTACTTAACCTTTCCAATTAACACTTTCTATGGAAATATATGTTGAAGATGATTTTACACTAGATTATCAATCTTTTCATTGGAATTAATAATGGGTTTCTTGTTATTTGATTCTCTCTGAATTCTTACGGCTCTCTACACTATGATGTTGTATTGGTTCTACTCTATTTCTTCTCCTGGGAAATATAGGCATTTTGAAATCATGATTACTTTAAATTTTAACCTTCAAGGAAATGACATAGACAAAATAATGGAACAATATCTATTTTCAGTTCACAGTGATAGGTTACAAAATATAGTTCTAGATCGCCATCTTGTCTAAAGTAACTTTTAATGCTAATTAATGGGGAGGGTTCCTACCTTCCTATTAACCATGCTATCCAAAAAATGGATCTTGTATCATTTAAAGTTTTTTGGGTGGACTTTGTTAGATATTAAGAATATTAGAAAAGCTCTCTCAGGTTGATTAGTGGGTAATGATAGTGCAATATTGTAGTCTTTAATAAAAGGTATTATGGCTCTAGTAATGGGTAACGATGGTGCATTGTAACAGTCTTCAATACAATTTTCCATAGACTCTTCACTTCAAGTTAATATAAGTTGGTAATGGTGAAGAATGATTATTTTCATCTCTTTTATGTGGTTTCTTAGTGGACATGAATTACCTCGCTTTGAAGTTATTATAATTAATTGTCAATTTTCTCAGTTATGACTATAATACATTTATAATATTAGACCTAGTAGTCCCTTTGGAAATGTGTCTTCCTTAGATATATTCTTGTGGCATAATTTTATTATGGTTTAGGTATTTAATATCTTAAGTACGAGCCTCTTAGAAAGGTTTAAATTAGGAATATGTTCGAATCCAATCTTATCTCCTCTATTGTCTTTTATGTACCTTAAAATAGATAATTGGGCATATCTTTTATTATTTGTGATCAATAAAATTAAAATTCTTTGGAAGATAATTTTATATGTGTTTCATTTCTATCAAAAGTAGGGGATTGGGGAAGCAAGTAGTTATTCCATTATGGTAGAATCAAAATAATGGATGGTCTTTTCTTAGAAATGGTGTGATGTTTAGCTGGATAGGGAAGGTGCACTTGGATTAATTGATTTTTTTTTTATTGTATCTTTATCTTCTTTGATAATCCATCTTTAGTACTGATATATACATAATTAGAAATTAAGGCAACCAAAGATCCTCTAATTACTTGGTCCTTCTATGTATGGATTCTTTCACTAACAAAGATGTAGGACTACTATAAATCTATCTAGGGTTAAGCTCAAGGATTTATCTCAAGTAAACACACAATAATATTTGATTGTATTTTTGACACATGTAAGTAGTACTAATACTGGATCTTAGTCAAGGAAAATTGCAGGAGAGTAAGACTCCCAACTTCAGATAGAGCTTCAATCTTCATCAAGATGGAAGCCTTTCTACTTTTTCTAACCTCTCATGTAAAAATGATTCCTCATTGTAAAGGAGGGAATGCCCTCCTAAGACCTCCATCATGAGAGGTGTTTGTACTTTTAAACAAACTAGAATTATAATGTTAAGGAAGGTATGGCTTCCTCTAAGATCTCTAGACATAAGGCAAATGTAGTACCATAGTATACATGGCAACATTGCCCCAAGGTAGTCGAGGGGTTTTCTTCCCTATTCTTTTCCCCCAATGCCTGCACTTTAACGGGGTCAAAACAATGTAAACTTTAAATTTATTAATAAAAGGCATTGGTATTTATCAATAAAATAAAAATAAAAATACATAGTTGGTATATATGTATATTTATGTATGTTTAAAATTATATATGGCAACTATGTAATTATATTTATATAGTTAATTATATATATATATATATATATATAATTAATGTTATATATGTGTGTATGTGTGTATATATGTATGTGTGTGTGTATAGATATATGTATGTATGTATGTATATATGTATTTGTATGTGTGTGTGTGTGTGTGTGTAATTACATAGTTGGCCATATAAACATTAGACCAATACAATAAAAATTAGACCATACTCTGGCTTACAAAACATGATTATCACAATATGCAATATAATGCCCAATGTACAAAAAATATTGACCATAATCTACTCCAACAGAAAGGCACCCAAGCATGAATAAGATTGTTACATGGTTCCTAAAAATAAATAAATCCATGAGCCTCTTACATGTCTTCGTCTTTCAAAACTACATAACCACCAAAAGATACTCAATATCTTCAAATATTAAATCTTCATTAGGAGGAGGATATTGGAAAAGAGCATGTAGAGTGGAAAATATAACTAGGGCCCCTCACATGACATCTTCCCACACTTGAGGAAGTAATTCCTCAAAAGAATCCTTGAAGTTGGCTTCACATCTCCACATATTAGACCTAGCCCAAAAATATTCTAAATTCTCCATGTATATTGTTAGTAGCAAGTGAATCAAATAGAATAGATACAATAGTAGAAAAGGAACCATGATCAAGCCTATAATTCATGACAAAATATTTAATATCAATTGATAGAAGAACACACAGTTGCACATATTTCTCTACCAAAATTTTAGGCTAAACATCATGCAATGAAGTCACATGACAACAAGAATCAAAGCTAAAATCAATGCTAAATTGTTTTACTGGAATAATGTGTGATAGAATTATGTTGTGGAGGCATTTAAAGATTCCAAATGTTAAATAATTTCACAATATAGTCATACAAACTTTCCTTAATCAAAATATAAAATACACTTTGCAAGAAAATATCACAACCATATAAATATCATCAAAATCAAGTTCTAGCATGGTACAGTCCAAAATTAGTATCAAAGGTAAGGGTAAATGCACAAAGGTAATAATAAGTTATATCTCATGTATATATTCATGTCGAGATGTTTGGTAGTGGTTTTAGATTTATAGGAATTATAATTTAGACTCTAGATTTTTGAAGATCATATAAAATTTTAGGCTTAGTCAAATTTTAGTAACCAACATGCTTATATCAACATCATCTTTCTCTCTTTGTCTCACTTTGTTTATCTCCCAAAAAATATGCAATTATGTATCTCCTTCTATTCTCTTCTCTAATGTCTCTCTCACCTCTCTCTCCCCTCTCCAGGCCTCTCTTCCTTGCATTCCCTACTTAACCCCATCTCTTTACTTTCCTATTTTCCTATCTCTTCATCTCTTGCACTTTATTTTGTCTCTTTCCACTCTCTATGCATTCTCTTGATTACTACATCTCACTCTTGCACTTTATTTCTCTATCCATATGTATCTCCATCCCCACCATCTATACATCTCTACCCTTCCCTCCCTATCTCATTAACCATCACTCGCTCCCATTCTATTCTATTTTTCCCACCTTTATCTCTTATCCCTTAATACCTAGGCTATAGGTCTCTTACCTCTACATATCTCTCTCCACTATAATTATTTCTTACTATGCTCACCCCTCTTTATTTCTTTGTGAATATCTCTATCTTTGTACCTTTCCCCTTCCTAGGTCTCTTAAACACTTCCTATCTACATCTCACTATATCCATCTCACTATATCCATCTCTCTCTCTCTCTCTCTCTCTCTCTCTCTCTCTCTCTCTCTTCATCTATCAAGGGTAGAATGTGTGTGTGTGTGTGTGTGTGTGTGTGTGTGTGTGTGTGTGTGTGTGAGTGAGAGAGAGAGAGAGAGAGAGAGAGAGAGAGAGGAGGAGGAGGAGGAAGAAGAGAATGAGAAAGTAAGAGTAGGGGAAGGTAAAATGGAGAAACTTCTCTTCTCTTCCTATTTTCCTTCTCTCAATCTTCCCCACCTCTCTCCCCCTTCGCTTCCCTTCCCCACCTCTCTCTATCTCTCCCCCATCCCCATCCCTCTCTTCATCTCCCCTTCCTCTCCCCCTCCCCTTCTATTTCTCTTTCCCAAAATCCTATAGCCATAATCCCAAAAATCTAAGTCATTTTTCTCCTTTCTCCATTTTACCTCGTTTATTTCCCTTCTCTCTTAGACTCTTCCTCTTTCCCTTTCCCCCTTCTCCCCATCCTCTCTTCCACTCTCTCCATATCACCCCCATCTCTAGACTAAACCATAAACCTTGAATCCCTTTTCCCTTTCCACATATATCTCTTCTCCTCTTTCACTCTCCCCCAATTTATTGTCTCCCCCCCCCCCCCCCCTCTCTCCATCCTCTACTTCTCTTCCATATCTTCTTCTCCCCTCCCCTTTTCCATTTCTCCCCTATACCCTTCACTCTCTTTTTCCCTTTCTTATTTTCTCCCTCCACTTCTCTCTTTAAACCTCTCTCTATCTCTACTATCCCCTTTTTTTCCTCTTTTCACTCACCCCCCTATCCCTCTCTCTCTCTCCCCTCGCCCTCTCTCTTTCCTCCTATCCCCCTCTCTCCCTCTCCCACATCCCTTTCGTTATCTCTCTCCTAAACCCTAATTCCCAAACTTGAACCCTAAAAGATAAGCCCTATATCATAAAACTTAGAACTATAATCACTAAATATTTTATCCCTTTTTCTGTTTCACTCTTTTTCTTCCACTTCTTTCTCTACCAAATCTCCCTTTCCCTTCTTTTTTCTCTTTTCTCCTCTTCCTTTCCCCCACCATCTCTCCTCTCCCTCTCTCCCCTCTCCCTCTCCCATCCCTCTCTCCATTTCTCTCCTTTATCTTCCCATCTTTCTTCCTCTCTCACCCTTGTTCACTCTTCCCTTCTTCCCACAGTGATACCCATTACCCTTTAGGATACATTAATGTATGCCAAGGGGTCATAGAGATACATTAATGGGTCCCAAGACCCCTTAAAACCCCTTAAGATCCCTTATGATACACTAACATGTATGTTAGGACTCTCCAGATATATTGGTGGGTAACAGGGGTCATAAGGGGTCCTACTATATCCTAGGACCCCTTGTGACCCCTTAGCATACATTAATGTATCACACGACTCTTAGGGTACATTAATGTGTGCTAAGGGGTCCTATGTTATGCTACACCTCATGACCCCTTAGGACCACCTATGACCCCTTACAATCCTCAGTACCTATTAAAATGTCCTAGGAGTCATTGATGTATGGTAAGGAGTACTGGAAAAGGGTAATTACCACTTACAACCTTTCAACGTACATAAATGGACATAACATGTCAAAAACAAAAAAATGCTCACTCAAGATCATAATTGAAGAACTTCTAAACACATATTTGTGGACCTCTCCTCACAATAGTTGACTTTTATGACAACACTAATTCATATTGCTAGCAAGAATGCCTCTCAATGCACTAAATAGTGTCAAGTGTTTAAAGTGCACAAAGCTCATGGATTATGACATCCTAACATGAAAAATAAAACTGACAATATAGAGTTTGAACTATGGTAAATTGAAGTTTGTATCCCTCAACATGATATTACTAGCTTCACGTGAAGTCATTCACTTGTATCTTAGACATGTTTGCAAATGCCTCTATTACCTAGGATAGGGCTCGACTTCTAAAGCCATAACTATAAATGTAATTTAATTACTAAAAAAATAATTTTAAAAGTCCAATTTTCTTTAAAATACTATTTTTCTATCTAAAATGACCCAATTTTTTAAATCGAAAAATACAAATCCATTTTGCGAGTAGCACCCTAATGAAGTTAAGAAATAACACCCATTATGGGGGTTTGGGGGCAATGACTATAAGTGGGCAAAATAGTAGCACTTGTCATAACGTTGGACCTTTGAAACCACACAAAAAATTATGATGCATGCCATTTTTCATAATTTAGCCGATAGGCTATTTGTGGGAACTTTGTTCCCGAAAATTAAAATTTTGACGAAAAGTTTGTAAGTTGGCCGGAAAAGTTGTCATTTGGCCAGAAAATTGAAAATCCTTCCCGTTAATTATTTACCGGTCAATTTTTCTCCCTCCACTTTTAACTCTTGTTTTGATATTTATTAGTTGTTATCTCCACTTTTAACTATTGTTTTTCTTTTTCTATTTATTAGTTGTGATCTCCACATTAGCTCATGTTGTGATCTATTCATTTAAATTTTGATTTTTAAAATTGATTTAGATTTTAGTTTTTAAATTTTTGAATTTTTTTTTGTTATATTAGTTTAATTTTTTCTTTAAATATTATTTTTTAGTTTCTATAATTTATTTAGTCAATAGAATATTTGTTAGACATTTTATATATATTTCTCTTATTACTTTTTCATAATAGATTTTTTGATGGGTTTTTTAATGATTATTTTTTTCATATTTGATAAATTTAATTTAAATAAATAATATTTATTAATCTATTTAAATTTTTTTAGTAAATATTATGCTATTTAAATTAAAAATTATTAATAATCTAATTTGTTCACATAAGATTATATTTTAAATATCCACTTTTAACTATTGTTTTTCTTTTCTTATTTATTTAAAAAATAATTACTTGTGATCTTCACATTAGATTATGTTGTGATCTCTATTTATTAAACTTTTGATTTTTTAAACTGATTTAGGTTTTAGTTTTTAAATTACTATAATTTTTTTAAAATTAGTTTAGATTTTTTATTTAAATATTATTTTTTCAGTTTATATAATTTATTTAGTCAATAGAATATTTGTTAGAGATGTCGTTATTTTTCATATTATTATTTTTATTTCTCTTATTAATTTTTCGTAATAAAATTTTTGATGGTTTTTTTTTTTTTTTTTTTTCATATTTGATAAATTGAATTTAATTGTAAAATCTTGAAATTATTGAACACGTTTCTTAAGCAATATTCAAATTTCCTAAATATTATAAATTTTATATCTATGTTTTAATCTTCAACTTCTTTATTTTTGTATTTTCTTTTTAAAAAGACTTATTTTTACATTATTTAATGTTCATTCTACCTTTTTCTCTTAAATCTCATCTCCTATTGGTGCACTCATTACATGTACAAAAGCATGCGACTGCTAGTTTTATTAGTTTCAACCATCTTTCAAACCTTTGAAAAAATGCTTGACTTTTATACTTATCAAGTTTACTCATCCAAACCTATGAAATATCCAAGTCACAAGTTCCTGGCCTGTTTGTCAATGAGAATACAAGTGGAATAGGCATATGTATATTCTTAAAATTTTGAATTCTCTGTTTGGATGCACCAAATTAGAATTAGAATAGGAATAAAATTGGAATACGTATTTCAATTTTGGTCCAAAAATGAGCATTTGCTATTCCACCTAAATAGGTGGAATTGGAATACGTATTCCTATTCTAATTTTTTATTTTATTTTAGAAAACTTAAATTTTTGAGTCCGTGAATTCTGCATCAAATTCTGGGTGAACCAAACAAGAATAGAAATACGTAACCCCATTTTCTATTCGAAAATAAGTATTCTTATTCCCATTTTATATTCCGACAGCCAAACCCTAAACCTTATTTTGATTTATATGTCTTCTAACCTTTTTTAATCTACAAGAATCAATCTTATAATTATAATTATAATCACAACTCTAATCTACTCTATTATTATCATTTTTGATGTCCTATAATATCATTCCCTTTCAAATTCATATAGTTAATACTCCGTAATGATCTTTTTAACTAAAATTTCGAAGACTCCGATATCCGCTAACTAAGTCGCTTTGGATATGATTTTTGAGCAGCGAGCATCGATTGAACTTCCTCCGTATTTGGCAAGTCGCTAAACATTCCCACTAAAAATTTCAAATTTCAAATTTAGGCTCATTTTTCGATGCCAATTTTTTTATAACCGATAAATTAATCGATCCATTAAATGTGGCCTTGGCCGTTATCCCGCTCGATCTCAATTCAAAAATTTGAAAATCTGTCTGTGAGTTCACCCAAAATAAAAGGATTGCAAGATCTGGTTCAGGAAGGATGTATAGCGGTTTTTCATGAAATGTGTAGCAGCTGTCGTTCAAGATTGGGAAGCAGGTTTGAGTAAAGATGTGGGAGTCAAGGCAGTAGATTTTTCACCCCAAATAAAACGGTTGCAAGATTTGTCAAACCCCACACAAAAGGACCGGAAGATTTGCAGAAGCAGGATTCAGAAAGGATTCAGCAGGTTTTCACAGTTCAAAATTGGAAAGCGGAGTCGGAGGTGCAAGTGAGTGGAATCCCTACCTCTACCCTATGTGATTCATATTTTCAAATAGAGCTTATAAATTCTGTATTCGTAATAGCTAAATATTTCTTTTCGTTCCATGCAATCGTCAAATCCTCAAGTAGCTTTTGGGTCGATGGGAAACATATTTTCAAGTAGCTTATGAATTCTGCATTCACATCCTCCTGTAGTTTGGGAATTACGGACCCTCAAGTCTTTCCTATCTTTCTTCCATTACAAATTGATCATTCTTGTATGATTCACACTCCCCAAAATATTAGAAGCGATCTCTTCTTCAAATCCACTTCTGCTTTACTTACTGTGACTAACTTTCTATAATCCACATTATCCAAGATTTCAGTTCTGTTTTGATATTCTGATTTTAGTCCATTTGTGTGAAATCAACTTTGTAGCGGCTTAGCATTTTCCTGGGTGAAGTTAAATCCATATCCAGGCAGCTTAACATTGATTTCAGTCTACTTGTGTTAAATCCCCATTGTTGCAACTTAACATTGATTTCAGTCGACTTGTGTTAAATCCACATCGTGACAGCTTAACATTGATTTCAGTCGACTTATCTTAAATCTAAATCATGGTAGCTTAACATTTTTCTGGGTGAAGTTAGGAATGATGGCAAACGAGCTTCACGTTTAGTGTTTAAAATCAGTCTTTTAAAATAGTTAAAGGTTAAAGATATTTTTACTGGGGTCATCTGATGGTAGGGTTTCTTATTTTGCAAATAGTTTCTTAATCTTAAGGTGTTGTGTGGCAGATTAGCAGTTTGAGGTAATTTGTAAATCATGCCAGAAGAGCGTCACATTATGGCTGCTAGGCAGGGTTCAGGCCATTCTGAACGGTAGAGCTTAACTGAATCTTTATACCGCCCTCAAATCCTTCCTGTGTTTCTTTCCATTGCAAATCGATCATTCTTGTATGATTGACATGCCCCAAAATGTTAGAAGCGATTTCTTCTTCGAATCCACTTTTGTTTTACTTATGTGATTAACTTTCTATCATCCACATTATCCAAGATTCCAGTTCTGTTTTGATTTTTCTGATCTTCGCACATTGATTTTAGTTCACTTGTGTTCAAGCCACATTGTGGCAGCTTTAACATTTTCCTGGGTGAAGTTAAATGCATATTCTGGCAGCCTAACATTGATTTCAGTCTACTTGTTTTTAATCCACATTCTGGCAGCTTAACATTTATTTTGCTATACTACTGGTAAATCCACATTGTTGCAGCTTAACACTGGTTTCGGTCTACTTCTGTTAAATCCACATTGTTGCAGCTTAACATTGAGTTCAGTCTACATGTGTTAAATCTACATTGTGGCAGCTTAACATTGATTTCAGTCTACTTGTCTTAAATCTACATTATGACAGCTTAATATTTTTTTGGGCAAAGTTAGGAATGATGGCAAACGAGCTTCACGTTTAGTGTTTAAAATCAATCTTTTACATTAGTGAAAGGTTAAAGAATTTATTTCTGAGGTGATTTGATGGTAGGGTTTCTTATTTTGTAAATAGTTTATTAATCTTAACGTGTAATGTAGCAGATTAGCTTTTTGGAGGAGGTAATTTGTAAATCATGCCAGAAGAGCGCCACATTATGGCTGCTAGGCAGGGTTCAGGTCATTCTGAACAGCAGAGTTCAACTGAAACTTTGCACCGACCTAGTCATCCAGGAAGGAGGAACCCTGAGCTGGTGGCAAGGGCCCTTATAAGGGCGAGGGAGGGCATCCAGGACAAAGAAAATATGGTTCCTGAGAAACCAGGGAGCCGAAGGCGAAGACGGAGGAGGGCGTCTACATCAAGGAGCCCTTTACCTGCAGATTACCCTCGTGCTCCTCTCCAGGATATAACATTGTACATGCATGTAAGCATTCATTTTCTAATTAAAATTTGTGGAATTATGCATTTGTGATCTATAAATCTATAATTTCATCTGAGACTTATCTTGGATTAAAAATTTAAATGTAAAACACATGCTTCATCTGTTAGAAAAGAACTTTAAAATCATCGTCTGGAGGTGTTTCACCCGGTACCCATAGCAGTTATAATTTCATATTTGCTCGAGTCTGACACATTTTTAACATCAAACCTAGATGAGGCAATTGCTTCTTCATATTAGCTTGTTTTAACCCAAAATCGCTTATTTCTGAAATCGCTACTAAGATGGAAGGCTCTTGTAAAGAAAGCTTTTCAAACTTTATTGAAGCAGTGCCTTGCAACTGAATTGATATTTTTTTCTTCCTTTATGCGTGCTATGTAGGAGCAATCAGAGTGACATTTCTGCATATAATAGCAGAGCAAGTTCAATGACGATTTGATCCAGCTTTATTTATTCCTTTAAATGACAAGTCACATATGGGACTGATTTGTACATTTCTAATGCAAATCACATATGTCAATCCACCAAATTGTTAGGAATCTATTTCCAAATGGAGTGTGTGTCAAATCGCAATTACCGGCATCATACAATCTTGACTGTATATTCCAAGTTGATGATCATAGTGAGGAGTGAAATCCTTTAGGAGAAAAACCTTGGTTAGCTATTGATGTGAAACGCATCAAATATTTCTATAATAAAAAAAAAGTGTTTAAGTTGAGCTCATGCCTAACCATCCATTAACATATGTTGGGATTAATCATTTAGAATAATTGATCTGTAAAAGATTGCAAGCGAGATAACATTGACACAAATGATTCTGTATAATTCACATCCTCAAGGTGGCTCTTTGCATCTGCTTATTTGCCTGAACAAAATTCCACTGACCCCCCTTTGTTGGATGTACTTATACACAGCTGAAAGGCGACTGACCTTAACGCTGACCATATTTTTGTTTTCATGTGCTCGATTATCTGTTTTTATAACACAATGCTTAAACAATTGTGCAGCTGTGGTGGACGACTAATGTAGCATCTTCGTTTATTCAATTCAAAACGAGGCTCGAGTTATCGTCCTTACATGATCCACAGATATAGTTATGCAATTGACTTAGAGAGAATTATCTTCTTATGGGTCTAATGTATCACTAACAAAGTCTTCTCACCGTGAAATGCCAAAAAGACAGGTAAATGGCTAGTGAGTGCTTAAGATCCACATCAGTGAAAAATGAAGAATTCAGCAGCTGTCCCGTTGCATGTCCTCTTCAAAACTGGCATTTGAAATTGCCCCATAGATTCGTTACGCATGAAATCCTCGACAATTTGTCTCCAACTGTGTTTGTAAATATATCTTCATCAGTCTCTTAAAAAACCTGCAACCTATCTGAGAAAAATGCACTGAAATCTGGGGGATTCACACCCCCTCTCCAAACTTTGAAGAATCCATCCTGAGATGTCTCTGTACTGGGTATTTGGAGTATTCTAGGACTCTCATCTCTGTCATTCTACAACCATGTCACTGTTAGAATGGATATCTTAATTTCTATTTGAATTTTGATTTTTGAATATTACTATTAGGTATGTATTATGTTATAATGTTCAATGTTCAATGACTCTAATTTATGTTGTGATTTTGCCATATTTATGTTACTACTGAAACATCATTTCCTGACTAGCATTTCAAGTTCTATATATATAATATATAACGGCCCTCTCTACCCCCACCATCCTTAGTGTCTCATTATCCTGAAATTAAGGCCCATTATCCTCTGTCCTGAAAACTCGTCTCGACTTCTCACTTGCGTACCCCAGTGCAATATGATTTTCCACTTATACCAATTTAATAAGATAAGAGCAGAGAACAATAATAATTTGTAAGCAGCAGATCTTTTATCGGATGACTTAACCCAGTTGGCTCGTAATGTACGATATGTTTGTCTGACCAATGTGAGTCCTTCAAAATCTTATAAAGGCATTATGCATTTATAGTTATTGAGAAGCCAATGGTTTAGTCTCCTTTATGTGCGCTAATATTCTCTCTCTTATCTGCCTGCAGATTCTTCAGAGGAGCAGAACTAGGGCTAGGGCAAGAATGCAGATTCATGGGATAAGTCCTCCTAGACAGCCCATGATTCATGTCAGCCCTTCTCAGGAAACAGATCCAACATTGGCCTTGGAAAACCCTTTGCAAGAAATAGAGACAACATTGGCCTTGGAAAACCCTTTGCAAGAAGCAGAGACAACATCAACAAATCCAATATTGGTTCTGGAAAGCTCTTTCCAACAATCAGAGCTCCCCATAACAAGTCCCAGACAGCTTCCAGAAGATAGCACACTACCAAATTGTGTACAACTTCCTGAGCAAGAATCCCATGGACTAACAACTGACACCCAAATCGAAGAGCAAAACATTATTTCAGACAATTTTTCAAAAGAAGAGGTGGGGTTGGGATTTCATCATGACGACATTATAGAAGAAGCTAGAGCAAGGAATGTTTCCATGTTTGCAAATCAAGAGCATGGTAGAGCACATGGAACTCTTCTGCAGTCCGAAACATGGAATGAGCAAAGTGGGAGGGGCAGAGGAGGTAGTCATCCTCAACCAAAAAAGAAATCATCGTTGAAACCATTGATGAGAATGCGTTGAAACAGTTCGTTTCACAATGATTATGTGCCACATTTTTCTGGGCCAAGAATAATGTTGACGTTTAGTTTCTAACAAGCTACAGATCTGATCAAGAATAACCTTCTATTCTATGTAAATATTTCACGTAATTGTTCCCATGGCCAGACTATTATTTATTTTCACATATTTTGTAAAATCCTCAATGGCATCTCACTCAGGGCCACTTTCAAAATTAATAATTGCTTTCAACATTTGTTCTTTGGAATTACAATTCTGAAATTGAAACTTGGGTGTTTAAAAAAGTTATTTCTATTGATCTCCTTTACATTGTAGGCATCTTGTACAAACATGTTTTCCTTTTTTTTGTCTTGATTGGCACTAACAGATTCATACCTTATATTTTCTAACTTTCAATCGAGCAAATCGTGGTTCTAGATATACTCATGCCTTCCGATGATTGCTTTGAAATTAAAAGATTGTAATCTATAGCTTCGGCGATGCGTCATTGATCAAAGTTATCATTTTTTTAGTAGTTTGGAAGTGTAGTGTTGAGCAGAAGAACAGTAGCAGCAGCAGCGGACGGGACAGGTCCCTGTAACTCTGGAAACGTATCTGTTATCCATTGCCATTATTACAGTTTGGATTTTCTCGTCAGGCATCAACCGCATATTTTGTTTGAAATTCAGTATCTATAAATCTGTAAAACCCACTTGGCTTATTAGTGGATACTTTTGAAATCATTTTGTAAACAATACCCTCTTAGTTTGTACTAATTGTTGGAAGGATTTGTCTCGTGGTTTGATGCTCCTTTAATCCTGCAATATAAGCATAGATTTCGGTGTAGATACTTTCTCCGATAATCAGAGCAATTGATTGTAAGCCACCAGTATTATTACTGCGAAAGCACAGCATAACATTTCAATCCCCAGGTACATACAATTAAATTCCATACAGTAGACTCAGTTTTCCACATTAAACAAACTTTGATCTGCTTGTTAACGTTTATAATGCTAGCGATCGCGATTTAGTTGTTTAGAGATGATTGAATGCCCGTAGACAAAAAAGCCTCAACTCGGATGCCTGGTAGTTGCTGCTGCATAAATGAACGTTGAAATGGAAGGTAATTGTAGGTGAAGCAATCGGCTTGAAATGATAGCTGTTTTCCTAATCATATGGATTGTGGAAGTTTGAGATCTTTGTAGGATTGGGTCTATGGATGTGGATGTTGCGAAGCCTTCCTTCTGTGCATTCAGTGCCTCGTTGCTTGTTAATTTAAATGTGGGATAAAGGCTTATCCTATTGTGGTAGAGGGATCAGACATTCTTTAAGAAATCACTAGCATAAAACAACCTGAGCCGATTCCCAGCCATCTTTGCTTTCATACTCGCTCAAATTCTCCATTTGCTGCATGAATGCCACACCAATTAAGAAGTTCTTTCTAAGCTTGGATTTTACAAATTGCCAATGAACATGTCATCCATGCTGGTGTATACCAAATCATTAAGTAGGTAAAGAAATCTGAGAACATTATGACAGATTTACTATTCTAAAATTAGAAGAATAAGACATGATTGAAAATTCAACAATACATAGGGGATAATTAATTTTAAAATGCCATTATCATTTGGCAACATAGTGCAATATATTGTTAGACTCTAAATCTTTACAGAAAGATTTACATCTTATTCCATTTTAGAGAATATGTTTCTCTCATCTTTTATTAATGAGTTAAGGCATCAATTTATATAGAACTCAACATAGAGATAGGTGCCTATGGTCCTAATATAAATGGGACAAGCTAAGCTCTAGATGATCCGTCCATGCCTAAGATTGACTTACCCATACTATACTACCATACATAACCTGTATTGAATGGCAAAACTTGTACCGGAGCAATCTATAACCTGTACTAGTTGTCATGAGTGTAATATAAACTACTTGCTAATTCCAAGACACATTTCTTATCGCACTTTCTAATGTAAGATCAACTATCTCATCCATAATTTCACATCTTGTCAAATGCAATGAAGTACAACATACTATGACTAGGAATAGGCACCTTATCTCTCACCAATTGTTAACAATGTTCTTCACCATATATGCCAGTAGCTAATGTACAATAGAAATTGTAAACCAAAACTTTTTAGTCAATATAGGAAATTGTCAAATCAATTTAGTCCAAAGAAAAAATTATAACAAAACTTAGTATCTTCCAAGTGGGTATTGAATTTCTAGAAAATAATAAAGCTACACAAATCTCAAAAATTCTTTTGTGCTCCATCCAAACACCAATCCAAACAACACAATCATCAAATTTGAGTAATAACCAAGGCTACAAAATATTGCCACCAACTCACTACACTCATGAGCTCTATAGAAGCAACAACAACATCAACTTTAGAGCCCAACACAAATGTGAAGTAATACTACAAAAAAAAGATAAAACATTAACTAGAACAACAATTAAACTAATTGCTCTAATCTAATTGATAAACCTATGTGATTGAAAATAACATCCACAATACATGCTAACCCATCTAATCACTCATACCTCAAAGGTATACAACATCAACAAACTCATGCCACCAATATAATCGATCCAAGAAGTGTAACCTCAAGCTCTATGTGCATGCGATGTCCTCAACATCATTAAATAAATCAGTGTAATAATATTTTGTACTTGTGGTCCCATTAAGTTAATTAATTTCCCAGGCCCACTTTTTATTTTATTTTCATAGCATGTTGGCCAAGTCAACACTCTTTGTAAACCTTCAGGAAGCTTCTCCAAAGCCCTTTATAAGGCCAGTCTTAGGTTGCTATAGACATGTATATGATTTTATTTTGTATTGCAAACCTTGCTTGGATATGGCACATACGAGCGCCATCTTTGTTTGCTAATATAATATTGTGTTTCAATGACAAATTGTTATACCTCTATGTTTGGCGTACATATCTACGTTCAATGAATATTTGTGCATATCTAGGTGATTTATATCCGTTTCAACATTAGAAAATCTCCAATCTTCTTATCTTTGGAAATTCCATCCTTTCAATTCATATAGCCTGCCAATCGAATGGCCTACAAGCCTCACCATATGTCACCTGTGACCTTACCTCATTACAAAAACTTTGATCTCCCTCCATGAACCCCCTTACCATATGACCACCCTCAATAATTCCCATTGTACCACAAATGCTCCACCAATGTTGCAACTCCACTGTATGAACTCCTCCCTTACACCGTACGATCTAAGTATCTTGGCGTATGGGTCACACCACCGTATGTGCTAGCCCTTGGCGCACGATTTCAAATTACCGTATGACCCATTTCCACACACCATTATACGACTCATTTATGCTCTAGTTTGGAGGTGTGATTTTGTACACATGCTCAGGAATGAACATTATAGTGGTATCCAAACTAGTGATCTTGCCATCTTGTGGATAACGTTTGATGTCAACAATATCCTTTGGTGACACTTCTAAGGGAGCTAACAAGAGAACAACAACAATTAAGTGAAACTTTGTTGAATGGACATCAATAACTTGGCGAGAGCTTGGCGAAGGGGCAAGAAAAAATTGGTGAGACCCTTCAACTTTTGGCAGAAGGAAGGACAATGGAGGACACAATGAACACGATAGTAATTATATCAATGATGCTTCCACAGATGACCAATGATGTTGACATTTCCCCAATGAGTAAAACAATGTGAGGAACAAGAACCTACCTTCCTTGAGTTGTAAGATTAGTTTCAATAAGACTGTTTGATGTTGGATTTGGATTAGAACTATCCATCAAAGATTACGTGGATTTGCATATGATGAATTCTAGGAGACAGGGTAATTACAATGATGACATCAAACAAAGATTGGCAAGATAAACTTATCATCTTTTGATGGGGTTTAGACACATATCAACATGACCATGGGTTCAAAAGGCTGATACCCATTTCCAACTCAACTTAATGCTTGAAGAATAGGCAATCAAGTTCACAACACTTCACTTGGAAGGAATTGTTGTGAGATTGTTGGAAGCATGAATGTTGATGATATTCCTATGGGGGAGTATTGTAGATATGTTACTATGATGATATGCTACATTCATGATTGAGTTTGTCATTGATGTCAATGTAGCAATTTTTTGTGGTATTTGATAGAAGATCAACGGAAAGATCAAGTTGGTACAGACAACTAGTTGAGTATTCTCACTATCCGAGGTTATAGGAGATGCTTCTGAGTATCTGGTATATGCAGTTAATGTCAAAAGAAGAAATGATAAGCCTGGAAGAAGTTATGTAAGTTTTGGTGATGTCTGTTCTGAGATAGAGTTTACAAAGTCATGTTTTGGTAAACTTGTTATATCTCTTAGCAGAGTTGTTATTCTGAGAATTGAGCTTGAGGATGTGAAGAAGACATGTTGGTGATGACATGGCTAAGATAGCTCATCATAATATTACGTGTATGAAAAGATATTCAAGTTGCAAGGCAGAAGATTAATGTTATCGCTAAGTGTAACATGTTCTTAATGTGGTCCTATAATGATTATTTGAGAAGGTCTAACAGCCGACTCAAAGAATTGTTTTATGGACTCGGTATAAAGGAAGGTCATTTTCCTTTATCATGGAGTGTGAAATATGATATGAAGAAGTGATTGTAAGCAGCAGTAAGAGCGGAATGCGAAGTTGAGCAGAGTAGTGCAGAAGTGAAGGAAACTTCATTGTCAAGGTTTTATTGAGTGATCCAAGGTTTGATATTTGGATCTGAGGTTTGTGACCTGGTCTACAAGGTTTGATAGTGATCGGTTTGGTTGACATAACAAAGGAAAGAAGAACATAACAATAAATTGCATGTTTGAGCAGTGAGCTCTTCTTGTAGTTGAAATTGCATGTTTGGGTAGTGGGCTCATCTTGCATACATTGTACTACAACCCCTAATAGGGTTGGCACAACCTCTAATAGGGTTTGGAATCTCCTAACAGGGTTTCAAAGTCTCCTAACAGGGACTCTATGTACTAAATGTTGTAATAGACTCCTAACATGGTCCATCCTCTAACAATGAATATTTATATTAGTACATCATCTTGTGGGCATCATTCCCACCGGGGTTTTCCCTCTGATCAAGGGTTTCCCTAGTTAACATATCTAGTGTAATTGCCTATGTGCATCTTATTATGGTTGATGTTTACTTTGGTTGAATGGTTAAGTTTGTTTAAAGAAGATAAATGTTTTAATTGTTGGATAATTGATTCATCCCCCCTAGTTATCTTGGTGGACTATTGTTTCTAACAAGAATTTCTCATGAATGGAGGCATTATGGGATGGCCACTTTTTCTCATCATAGAGTCACTTCATATGTCTACTTTATAGAGAGACTTATAGACTGCTTTGACAGAAAGGATCTAGAGCTCAACTTCAAATAGTTGGCACAATTATAAAAAACTAGATAGATGGACAACTACATCACAAATTTTCAGAGAGAAGACTAATTGTGTTGTTTATGGATGGATTAACCAAGCCCTTAAAAGGTTGGTTCAAGGGATTTAACCTCAATACACTCATGGAAACAATCAAGAAGGTGCGTGACATGGAAACAATCAAGAATGTGCATGACATGGAAACATCATCTTCTACTACCAAGGTTTATTCACACACAAAGGTGCCCCTCACTTCGAAGGATAAAGACAAAAATCCACCTCCAAAGAAGTAGTCATTGGATAAAGCTACTAGACAAGAGCGTAGGAGGAAGCTTTACTTCAACTGTAATGAATCATGGGAACTAGAGGACTGATGCTTAGGCAAGGGAAAAATCCATTACATTGAGGCAGGGTTAGACAACGAAGAGGAGCACGAGGAACCAAAACTCAAAGGAGATGATCAACAAGCTTCCAAGGAGGTTAACATAAATTGTACAGAGAAGATTGTTGCTCTGGTATGATGAGGAGGCACCATAGCTCTTGCTGGCACTTCGAGGTGTACTTTTTTTGGGTATGAGGCACACTCAAGGTACAAGTCATAGTCCTGCTTGACAGTGGGGGCACATTGAGTTTCATTAATTCATCACTCGTGAAACGAGGAGGTTTGGCTATAGAGGCACATGCAAGATGATAAGTCAAGGTGGCAGGAGGAAACCTCTTATCATGTACTCGTTTGGTCACACAACTAAGCATTACCATGAAGAACCACACAATAACATATAACTTCTTTGTGGTAGATCTAGATGACATGGAAGTCATATTGGACATATAGTGGATGGAAACTCTTGACGACTACACACAAAGCTTTGAAGAAATGAAGTTTTCATTCAAAGTGGATGAAAAAAAAAGGTAGTTATGAGGGGAACATCAAATGGAAGGCCAAAGGAAATCCCAACATAATGAATGCAAGCCATTTTTTGACATGATGACATTGTCTGGGCAACACATTACTCGATCTCAATAGAACTGATAAAGGGGCAAAAAACTTGCACCCAGAAGATGAGCTTCAGGTAGTGTTCAATAAGTATACTATAGTCTTTATTAACATCCCACCTGGCATACCTCCACACAGTGGCTTTGAGCACACCATCGAGTTGGAGGAGGAGCCAAATCCATCATCACTACAACCTACTACCATCCTAAAAGGTTTAAAAATGAGATAGAAAGGACGATCCAGGAAGTCCCAGAGTAGAAAGGATGATCTAGGAAGTCCAAGAGAAAGGTTGAATTAGGCCCTATTTGAGTCCCTTTTCATCATTAGTAGTGTTGGTTAAAAAGGATGGAACCCTCCATATGTGTGTGGACTACATGTGTTAAACAAGAAAACCCTGAAAAATAGCCATCCCATTCCCAGGATCAATGAATTGTTCAATGTGTTACACGCTACAGTCTATTTTTCAAAAATAGATCTCTAATCTGGTTACCACCAGTTTTACATAAGGGAGCAAGATGTGGAGAAGAGTGCCTTCCATTGCCATTGTGGCCATTATGAGTTCTTGGTTATGTCATTTGGGTTGTTTAATACTCCAATCACTTTCCAGTCGTTCATGAACCACATCTTCAACAAGCAGCTGTGTAAGTTCCTATTGGTGTTTTTTGATGAAATACTTATTTACAATAAGACATGGCAAGAAGACAATTGGATGAAGTTCTTGGGATCATGGAGTCACAATCGTTATTTTCCAAAAGATCTAAATGTGAATTTGGAATGACATAGATATTGCATATGAGACACACCATCAATGCTCGAGGGGTTCATGTACACTAGGAAAGGAATAAAGATATCTTGGATTGGCTGCCACTTAATACCATCTCTGATCTATGTGGATACTTTGGATTGTGTAGCTATTACAGAAGGTTCGTGAAGGGTTTCTAACAGCTTAGTGCACTATTACCAGACCTGACAAAAATGATCTATCCATTGGGATAAGAAGGCACAACACATCTTCAACAAGTTGAAGGAAGTCATGAGTTCATGTTGTAAGATAAATGAGAGGGGAGGGGGGTGAATCAATTATAACTAGTTATCCTACAAGCCTTAAAAATACTTTAGTGCCAATTTCAACTCCTTTAACATTCAGATCAATAACTCGACAACCACATTAAACATCATAGTTCAAACTTATAATGATGTAGGGATTGTTGGAGAATTAGGGCCAAAGGCTCATCTAATAGTCCAAACACCATGTAGAGTAAACACAACAGAAGAAACAACCAAGAACAACACCAAGGAGAGAAGAAACTAGCATTATCTTTATTGATTCATCACATTATCCGCAAACATGCTTGACTATTAGGCCTTCTCGGTTGCAGCCAACACAAGATGATTCCAAATTACAACTTTGATATCTACGATCTCTGGAAATTCAAACTCCAAACTCGCTCCACTATGATCAATCACATTTCTCCCAAACTCTCTAAGAACTACTTAACCTAAGCCTAAAAACCTCTACTTATACTTTCCAAAATGGCTTACAGAAGATTCTAGATCCCAATGAGTGATCCCAATATTAAATTCACAACTTAAACTAAATAAACAAGTTGGCTCACACTAGGAACCAACCACAGGAAAAATCGGTCAAAGAAGGAATTGAGCATCAACAAACCAATAAGCTCACTCGACACATGGAGGAACTTGGCAACCACAGAACTCGGCCAACACTACAACTCGACAATAACTGACATAATGCACAAAGATGAGCAAGATAGCAAGGTAACCCAAGATGCTCTTGCATCATATAAGAACTTCACATCAAACTATTATCTCACCATTTCTTAATATACCAAGTATCATAGTAATCATCTGGCTTATACCAAGTTGTAACATTAAATTGTTAACATGAAATCAACTTACAACACAATAAGCATTCACACATTTGACACAAATATTTAACGTAGAAACCATGTAAATGGTAAAACCACCTGAGAACCGACAACCCAAATATTTTCACTCTTTTGAAGTGAGTCCTGTTAGGAGCGAACCTTGTTAAAGGTTACATGCATATTTTTAGTCTGACCTTGTTAGAGGGCTTTCATCAAAGGTCATCTATAACTTATCAATCCTTAATATTTCTAAATAGTGACCTGCTCTAAAGGACTTACACTCATTACTAATGAATGTTAACATATGACACAGGGAGGTACAAAAATTCTAGAACACATGGAATAAACTCAACTTAGACCATCCAACACTCCCCGCTCAGAGATGCATAAAGAAGCTACACATAGATTAATGAAACCAAAGAGAACACAAGGTCAAATGCAACATCTTTCAGGTGTAATTATTTCAATTCACATATAAAGAAACTACAACATGCTTGGCCGTGGGGCCTTCTAAATTGCAATCTTATACAAATTAAGAAAAATACAATCACAGAGCCTCAGGTCGCACCTTTTTCTTCTATTTTTTTAATCCCCTTGTTCTATCCTTTCTCCTACATCTAATCAAGCTTCTTTTATAACCAATTAAGCCACAAGTCAGCTAGTCAAGCTTTTAATTACAATACGGGTCCATACATAGCAGAGTAAATCAAAATCCTGCAAGTGAAATAATAAAATGATGCACACTTAAAGGTAGGTCTATACGTGTGTTAGGAGTCGATACCTAACTGCATAAGATGCCATATAAACAACAAAAATTGCACCAATAAGAACAACACGCTATGCAAGATGAAACAACAGGAAAACAAGACCACAAAGAATGACACAGAACTCGAGAAACAAGGAACACAATAATTTATGCACTTAGGAAAAGGATTTAGGATAGGTCCTTGACATGAATACAACTGCGCATAACATGAAAACCAAAGCAACAATGACTACTTCGTGAATAACAAACTATTGTAAACTACAATTGAGATAATTGTTATGTTGTCATTGATATCAAATCTATTGGTGAGACAGTTTTCTATCTAATCTAAATATCTATTTGATTGATGAAGAGGATTTGAGAAGTTGTTCATAACAAAAAATCTAGAAAATAGGTTGAGCTATGAAGAGGAAACTACAAATGGACATTTGTTTAGTTGGACTTTGACAAGATAAAATGATTGTTTAAATCATGTTACAAGAGGAGAAGGCAATAATATTCAAGTCTTGAAAGTGTGAAAAAAGATAGATTAAATGCATAGGATTGATCAAGCAATAGAGTAAAAGACTAAATAATTTTGAAGTACATGCCGAGTGATGCTAGTGTCAACTGAGCCACCATAATAAGTGCCAAGAAAGATTAGTGTTGACCAAGAATTAGTATTGATTGAGTGCCAGTGTATCTACCAAACAAGAAATTTAATAGTGACCGAGTGACCCAATGATGACCGAGTGTCAGAACACAGTGTTGGCCGAGGAACAACATTTTAATTGTTTTTGAGAAATCATAGTTTTCAACCGAATAAATTAATTTCTTGGGATATGGAAAACGTGTTGAAGAGAAATATCGATGAGTTGGATCATTTAATATCAGGAGAGGATTAGGTAAATGACCTAAGGGATGGATTCAAAGAGAAATTTCTAGAAAAGAAGAGAAAAATAAAATGGCAATTAGATTCATTGTGTGTAATGGATCTAATTGTAAACCCTAAGATCTACGATGATGATTAAGTGGAGAAAGATCATCATTACCTATTTAAGAAGGTATAAGGGAGAAATTTATATATGTGCAAAAAGTATATGCGCATGTAAAAGAATTCTAGAGAGTTGGAGTAGTTGATGATGTTATTGACTGGCGAATCTAAGTAGAAGACTGAAACGAGTTGAGAAGAAGTGAAGTATGATTTCTTGAAAGGTTGCTAAGTGAATCAAAGACATAGATGACAATGGAGGCCAGACAGTGAATTAGCTCATGAACTAAACAAAGATTTGTACATGCAAAGTGAGTTGTACTTGACAAATCAAAACTTATTGTTACTTTCTAACAATTATAAACAATTTTGAAATCCATTAATCAAGGTTGACCTAATAGTCATATTGACTTAACAGTCATATGTAAATCCTTTAACAGGGTGACATTCTAATGGAATGTTCTAAAACCCTCTAACAAGGCCACTCATAATAGGGTGATTAAATCCTTTAATAAGGTCAAATTTAATGGTGTGTTTTGTAATCTTTAACAAACGTTGGCTCCTTACAGAGCTCACTTTAGACCAATGAAAATTAGTGAAATGTTGCTGGTGGTTTTTTCCAAATTGGATTTCCACGTTAAATCCTAGTGTCAAATTTGTGTGGATGTTATTATGGTGTTTTACTGATTAATGCTTACATTCTGCAAGTTTGTTTTATTTAGAACAATGGACAACTAGTTGATGTTGCCAATAGGTGACTATAGAGATCGAGCTATGAAATGATAAGATTTGAAGTTGTTTAAATGTTTGTTTGTTCAATTGGTACATCTAGACCTTGGATGACTGATTCACCCGCCTCTTAGTTATTCTAAATATTCTAACAATTGATATCAGAGCCTAGTAGCTTATGTAATCATGCAAAATTGGCCAATCCTTTAATTGTAGAATTATATCTCATGACAAAGGTTCAAATTGAATTAATTGAATCATAGAATAAAATGAATTAATTCAAATCAACTATTACAACCCATTTGAAAAATACACATGAATATTTCATATAAATTGAAAATTGACATTTATCTCCAAAAATTAATATATTATTCATAATGGATGGAAATGAATATTTTATTCATAATGGATGGAAATTAAAATTTTATTCATAATGGATGGAAATGAATATTTTATTCAAAATGGATGGAAATTAATATTTGATTCATAATGGATGGAAATTCATATTTGATTCAAAATGGATGGAAATTAATATTTTATTCATAATGGATGGAAATTAATATTTTATTTACAATGGTTGGAAATTAATACTTTATTGATAATGGATGGAAATTCACGTTTTATTCATAATGGGTGGATAATCATATTTTATTCAAGGTGGATTCATATATTATTATCTTATTCAAAATGCTCATTATTTTAATCAAAATGGGACCTTCATTTATGAATTTTTAATTCAAATTGGATTCCCTTAAAATGTTTTAAAATTCATTTTTACCTTCACCATGGTAAATTCTCAATTCTACCCAAAGCCCTTGGAAAAATCTATAAATACAAGGCATTCTAAGAGCCAAGGGAGGCAATTTTAGAGCAAAGAAACTCTGTTAAATTAAGCATTCTATCTTTCAATTCTAATTCATTTCATTTCTATTCTAATTCAATTCTAGCTTAATTACTTTGTTTCTTACCTTGATTGTACTCCATGCTAGCTTAATTTAATTTCAATTCTAAGTTTGAATCGTGCATTCATGCTAGCTTGAATCTCTCATTCTAGAGGTGTTATTGTCACTGATTTGGTCTTAATTCTGAGAGCAATTAATTCCATTTACGTACGCATTCCTTAGTTAGAGAGCAATAGGATGGTTTCATAGGTTTTATGCTCAATTTTGATTCATTATATGTGCTAACCCTATGATCTAATGTCTTATTGAAGTGTGTTGGTTTTACAGATACATGATCCACATTTTCACACACATTTTTGGCACCCATCATGGGGCTTGAAAGCCTCATTATCTTATTTTGCAGGTTTGAAGACACTTTGAGAAGACACTCAACAATCAACAAAACCTTTCAAAGACATTTTGAGACTACTACAAACTTCATCTTCTCCGTCTTATTCTTCTATTTCTCATCTTAGTCTTCTTTTTCCTTCTCATGTTCTAAAGTTAAAAAATTTGATCAAAATTTTTCTAATCTTTTTATGATTTTTCATAAAAATCATAAAAAGTAGACCAAATCGATGAATTTTGGTCTGAAATTTTTACTAAAGGTTCTAGACAATAGGGTGACATCGTAGGCAAAATTTCAGATTTTTTTGATAAAAGCTCTATTTCATATTATTTTTTAATGATTTGTCATATATGAATTATTTGAGGCTGCAAAACAATGTTATTTGATCTAATTTGTTTTTTGTAGTTTCTAGAAAATGGCTGAAGCGCACAATAAAATTGCAGATTTTTCCAATCTCAAATTGATTTTTAATAATTCTTTTATGATTTTGCATATAAAAAATTCATTTACCATCCAAATCAGAGAGTTAAAATCTAAATTTTTTATTGTGAGTTTAAGTTGATGTCAAGATATCCCAATAAAATTTTCAAATTTTTATGATTGAAACTATATTTTTAATAATTTTTTTTTATGGTTTTTCATATAAAAATTATTTTATGAAACAAATCACAAAATTTTGATGTGAAGTTTTTATTATAGATTTGGGACACTTTCAAGAGCTCACAATAAAAATTTAAGATTTTTCTAATAAAAATTTCAGTTTTAATTATTATTTTTTAATGTTTTTTCATAAAAACATTAGTTCATGATGCAAATCTTTGAGTTTTAATCTAATTTTTTTATTGTAGGTATGTGGAAAGCGGCAAGGAAGTAGACATGAAAGGATTTTAAATTAGAAAGGAATGAACTTGAATGATTAATCATTTGTATTTGAATGATGTTACAATCAAATTTAAAATCCAAACACACTCTTGAATGCCTTCAAACTTAAAACAATCAAATGCAATCTTGAGTGTCTTAATAAATTGACAAATCTTTCATTTGAATGAATGCACTAAAACCCAATCTTGAATGCCTTAAGAGAACTTACAATCTTTCATTTGAATAAATGCGCTAAAACTCAATCTTGAATGCATAAAAGGAACTTGTTCTTTTCCCTATCGATTTCTTATATTGACAACTCTTGATTTACTTTTGTTGACAAACTCTCAATTTTTATTATGTTGACGACGTTGTAAGTTGGAAAGAACCTTGCATGCTAAACATGAGTGTCTTCAAGAGTAGATTACAAAACCTAAATATTCATTAAGAAAGAACAAGTGTCTTTTAAACCCCAAGGCCACTTACATACTCACTCCTCTTGTGCCTTTGTGTAATCTTGAGTGCACAAGAATTAAGTGGACTTGTTTTATTTTTTAGGAGGCCTACCTGGGGATTTCATCACCCCTTGGGATGACCTCAAATCTCGCTTTTTGGCAAAGTATAAATATCGGGAGGTGAATCAAAAGACACCTCTCTTGGAAGTTTAATCTTGTCACTCTTGGCTAAGTCCCAAGAACTTTATACCTTTGGGAAGTGAAGGTGGAGATTTGGGTTACTGTCTCCTCCTGACTGTGTGGCATTATTTTCTTTCATCTACAAATTTGGGCCTCATGTACCTTGTGTATATTGAGGAACCCCCTAGTTGATCTATGTATATCCTAGATTTAAAGCCTTGATATAATTGTTGATGTGTTTGGCGTACTTGAGTATTCAAAGTCCACAATTTGCATAAACATCAAACAATTCAAAACTAGTGAAATGGTGAGTTAACCATCTCATGAGAAACTAATTGAAAATGATAACTCTTCTATCTTCTTGAATCTTCACTGGTCTATGTTAAGAAAACTCCCTACACAACTCTATTTGTAAGTATCAGAAACTAAACTATCTCGGTTGAACACTTGTGACCCACATCTAAACTAGTCTCTTTGCTCCACTATTCTACTTGTTCTATTGTGTTGTTATACCTTGTTGTCATGATAGTCAAATATCTCAATTATTCTAGCCATCAATTTTTTGACTATTCGTACCTTGGAATACATCGCCCTTGCTATCACTCACATCTACTTTGAGATGACATTTTAAGTGTGGTCTTAGTCTAAACCTGTCAAACTTTTTCTACTTGCAACTATTGCAGCTAAGGGTGGAAGAGAGTTTTTTCTTGCTTCACATAAACCTAGGACATCACAATGGCTAACAACAAATGCACTAAATCCAACATTCCTAGTGAGAAAGAAGCGTTACTTATTGCAAATATGAAGAAAAAAATCCAAGCAATAAGCACCCAACTTCAAAGACTAAAGGAAGAAGAGGACACATCATCAAACAAATTCTCCTGGCAAGATTATTCACCTTCCTCCAATGATATAAAACCATCAAATTCTTATGATGTTGAATCCAAGCCATCTAAGAATAATGCACAAACACCCAAGAAATCTAGAAGTATCTTTGAAGGAAAACCTTGGGGACCTAAACCAAAGTACAATTTCACCTGTTTGGGAAAATCTTATGAATCAACTTTGGAAGAACTTCTTGAAAACAAAATCATTGTTTTACCTAAAGTATGTTTGGCTGGAGTCTGTTTTATTAGTAACTGTTGTGCCTATCATAGACATAATCTACATGAAACTTCACATTGCATGGAGTTGAAAAATAAAATCCAAGATTTATTTGATGAAGATATAATTCCAAAACCTAAGAAATTACCTTTTAAAGATAATATTCTCAAGCTTGATCAACATCATGAAACCATGTCTAGTAATGGTTCAAATGTGACTTCTACTTCTACCAACATACCATCACCTTCTAAAGTGTCTAAGCTTTCCAACATTCCTTTGCCAAAAAATGAACTCACTGCTTTTGCTATTGATTGTGTGTACCCTCAAGGGCCACCTCTAAAAGAGATCTAAGCTAATCTTGACCTAGCTACAAAACTCTCCTATACTAATCAAACTAAAGATCTAAAACCTTCATGCCTGACTACTCCTATTATTACCACTCCAACTAGTCCTTCACTATCTCTTCAATAGCCTACCATGAAAACTCCACATTCTAACTTGTCCTTAGAAGTGGATCCATGTCAAGAGGATTCTAAAAAGCTAAAGGTAAAGATCAAGAACCATCTCATCTCCCTCAAGTCATCCCTCCATCTCAAGAGCCACATAGTCCTCCATCTCCCATATCATACCTCTCTACTAGGTAAGATCGTGATATTCCTTCCACTATCCCTAATGAGATTAGTAAAGATCAAGAGAAGGATACTATTCCTATGCTAACTAAAATTTCTTGTGAAGATCAAAGTATTCCCTCACCCTCTTGTTCTACTTCTCCACATCCACTTCAAATCTACACTCAAGCTATAGGTGTTCCTATAAAAGGTGTTGCTCCTATTAAAGTTACATGTGAGTCTATTAATGGCCTAGGTCATGTTGCTCACTCTAAGGATGCTGATATCCCTATCCACTATCAATTTGTATCTTCTAAATCTATTTTTGGTCCTTATCCATCTAAGCTAAAGCCTTCAAACCTTCCATCTATTTTGAGACCTTATGTTCATCCATATCCTAATTTCACTCTTATCTCATAACCTACTTCTCCCACCCTACCTCAAGATCAACAAAGATACAAATCCTTGAGTCCTTCACATAGATTTTTCCATCTAAACCAGCCATATCAACCTTCTTCATCCACAAATCCCAAGCCTTTTGGAAGAAATTTGGATGATCAAGTTAAGAACAAACACAAGAATCCATTTAAAAATAATCACTATATCTCCTCTAATCGACATGTGAATGATAAGAAAGAAAATGCACAAAAGAGACCACAGAGGTCCGTTATTAAAAAATAAAAGCAAGTATGGGTTCCTAAATCAATTATTGAAGAAATGTATTCCAAAGCATCTAATGAAAAATCAAAAGCTATATGGATTCCCAAGTCTCTTTTGAAGGACTTGAATATTGAGAACAAATCAAAGTTGACATTCAAGCTTCCAAAGGCTTCCACTCCATCTTTTCCAAGCATCTTCCTAAAAAGGTTTCAAAACCTTCCACTCCACCTTCCTCTAAGATTCCTCTGCTACTTTATACATCAAAACCTCAAGATATTTCATCCATATCTACTTAATCATTCCACTACCCTTCAAGGTGTGTGTCTTTGTTGATCTTTCCCACTTTCACACCTACCCTTCTACAATCTTTTAAAGCCTACTCTTCCCTATTATCCATCCTCCATCTATCCATCCAAAACCTACAACCTTATCTTCCATCTACCACTATTTTTCTAAAATCTCCCTTCCATTATCCTATCAACATCTTTGAGCATACCTTTCTATGGTCTTGGCCTATAATGACTTATCCTTCTAATAGGAGCACTATAAAATTTGAAAAAGACTTGGACTCTTTCCAAAAAAAAAAGCACCTCAGTGAAAACTTGGTAAATAGGCACCTTGATAGCAAAATAAAAAATAAAAAATAAAATTTTCCTATGGTGAAAACCACTTCTTGTGGCACCTTGGACAAGTACCATGATGAAAACTTGTCAAACAAGCATCGTGTGTAATTCTTCCATCACCCATCTATCTACTCTTTCACTTTTGATCTTGACAAAGTTGATCTGCCTACGAGCATTGGCTATCTTATCTATCAGTTTCCCTATCATGATCTTGCGTATCCCACATCTCATAGCCTCCACAAAAAACCTTGCTATCCTATGTACTTGACCTTTTGGTCTTGATAAAAAAAAAAACTCCTCTTGACATGCCCATTCTCTTGGATAACTTACATGTCATGACATCATGTCAATATCCTACATCCTACCTTCTAGTACATGATAATCCTATAGTGCTATATCATTTTCCCTAGCTTGGGTACTCTTGAGGAGTCAGTCCTTGAGGGTCACTTTCACTTGCTTGATATCGCTTGCATATCCATCTCTGTGTATCCATTAGCTTGTTGCTCCATCAAGTCCTACACATTGCTCGACAATGGAACAAAATGATGTGATCTTTCTTGAGAACTAGTGATCTCTAAATGTTTCTGAAAAGTCCAAAAAAATCATATATGATGCTAACAAAAATCTAAAAAATGCTCAACATTCCTATACAACTATCTTTTTCTTTCCTGCTCTGACTACTTTTCTCTCTACAAGTTTTATGCTTGATCTTTGCTATCTTCACTTGTGCATAAGCTCTTAGTTAACTTCAAATTATTGCTCATATCTACATGGATTGAAACTTATCATAGTTTAGGGGGAAACCTACCCGTACTAAGGGGCAATGTCCTATATTTTTAGAAAATCTCTCTCGCTTCAGTCACCAATTTTTCTAAATCCATTATGAATAAAATATTAATTTCCATCCATTATGAATAAAATATTCATTTTTGGATATAAATGTCAATTTTTAATTTATATGAAATGAATATTCTAGGGGGCAATGTCCTATATTTTCAAAAAATCTCTCTCACTTTAGTCACCAATTGTTCTAAATCCATTATGAATAAAATATTAATTTCCATCCATTGTAAATAAAATATTCATTTTTGGAGATAAATGTGCTAGGAAGCAATGTCCTATATTTTTAGAAAATATCTCTCGCTTCAGTCACCAATTGTTCTAACTACTTCTATCAATATCGTACATGCTACCTTCCATTACACCATCATCCTATATTGCTATATCATTTTACCTAGCTTGGGTACTCTTGAGGAGTCAATTCTTGAGGATCACTTTCACTTGCTTCATATTGCTTGCATATCCATCTCTGTGTATCCATCATCTTGTTGCACCATCATATCCTACACCTTGCTCAACAATGGAAAAAAATGATGTGATCTTGCTTGAGAACTAGTGATCTCTATATGTTTCTTAAAAATCCAAAAAAATCATAAATGATGCTAATAAAAATCTAAAAAATGCTCAACATTCCTCTACAACTATTCTTTTCTTTCCTACTTTAACTGCTTTTCTCTCTACAAGTTTTATGCTTTATCTTTTCTATCTTCACTTGTGCATAAGCTCTTAGTTAACTTCAAAACACTGTTCACATCTACATGAATTGAAACTTATCATAGTCTAAGGGGCAACCTACCTATGCTAGGGGGTAATGTCCTATATTTTCAAAAAATCTCTTTCGCTTCAGTCACCAATTGTTCTAATTGTGTTTGTCTACTATTGCTTTACTACAAATATTTCTCACACTCACACTATAACTTTCAAACATAACATCAATCCGCTTATACCAAACTTGAAAAACTAAAATTGTTTGAGCTATCCTAAGCTTTACTTCAGAAAACTACAAAAAAAATAAAAAACAAAATTCAAATTTTTTCAAAATCCCAAAAACATTCACAAAGATTACATGATTTTACTCTTCTTTTTTTGGTCATGATTTTTCTAGCAACTCAATGATGTCTGAGACTAGAGAAGCCAAGATGAAAAATATGAAGTTTTTCTTTGTTTTCTGACTGTGGTGTTTACTTCACCAATTTTGTAATTATTATACATTTTGTAGTTACTGTAAATAATTTTCTTTTCATGTATATATTGGATCAGAATGATAAAGTATTCATATTGCCATGGTTGAACCAATGTTGATTGTACTATATCATTTTTTATATTTCTCAATGAAAAATTAAACCATACTAATTCAGTGACTAAGTCCTAGGATTGCATTTAGTTTAGGTTTGCATTTCATCTTAGTTTTACACTAAAACATAGCTCCCATAGCTCTTTGCCTAGCCTTTGACAAAACAAGGGGTAGACTATTCAACACAGATTGCATTTCATCACCTCCTCCTCAATTTGATAATCATGAGTCCATTATCGGGATCAAAATCAAAATTTGATATACTCAAGACAACAATTGTTACACTTGGTCAAACCTGATCATATGGACCCTTACATTGCTTGCTCCAAACAGACTCTACACTTTCTAAAATCTATTCTGATCTATTCTACATTCTTTTGAATCACTCATCATATCTACATCTTCACGTCTATTACTCTACATCACTTTTTTTGAAGTGTCATGTTTCAATTTTTCTCCCGAGGGGGTAGGATGATTACATCATTGAATCTTACTTCAAAATTATTCATTCAAATCTTCCTTCAAAATCTTTCAATCAAATCTTTCTTCAAAATCTTGCTTCAAAATTCTCCATTCAAATCTTTCTTCGAATCTTGCTTCAAAGTTAACCCTATCTAAAGTCAAAGTCCTCATTGCTAGAGGCATCTCTACTCTTGACATCTCACATCATCTGCTATCTATCCTATCAATCAATCTACTAACTAACTTTTTGATAGTTATCTCAATCAAACATATGACAACTCAAATCATAGCTCGATGGACAAGTATCAGGGCATTCTAACCCAGATTCTTAAGGATTAAGCCTCATTCTAGGGATAATCCTATGACTCACGATAGGTCTTGTCATCTATTTTATGGACCGGTATTGGGACATTCTAACCCTGACTCTGGAGGATTGAGCTTTGTCTCAGAGATAGTCCTAAAAATCTTATCAATTAGTCTTCATACAATCTAAATTGGAATCGATCTCAATTCTCATTCTACACTTCACTTCAAACTATTCTTTGAATTAATGCACTGCTTGCACATCAATTCAAAGAGGGGCAAATGTAATCATGCAAAATTGGTCAATCCTTTAATTGTAGAATTATATCTCATGGCGAAGGTTAAAATTGAATTAATTGAATCAAAGAATAAAATGAATTAATTTAAATCAACAATTACAACCCATTTGAAAAATACACATAAATATTCATTTCATATAAATTGAAAATTGACATTAATCTCCAAAAATGAATATTCTATTCATAATGGATGGAAATTCATATTTTATTCATAAGAAATTCATATTATATTCATAATAGATGGAAATTAATATTTTATTCATAATGGATGGAAATCAATATTTTATTCATAATGGATGGAAATTAATATTTTATTTATAATGGATGGAAATTAATATTTTATTCATAATGGATGAAAATTTATATTTTATTCATAATGGATAATCATATTTTATTCAAGGTGGATTCATATATCATTATTCTATTCAAAATGCTCATTATTTTAATCAAAATGGGTTCTCCATTTTGATTAAAATAATCCAAATGGGACCTTCATTTATAATTTTTTAATTCAAAGTGGATTCCCTTGAAATAATTTTTTAATTTATTTTTACCTTCACCATGGTAAATTCTCAATTCTACCCGAAGCCCTTGGAAAAATCTATAAATACAAGGCACTTTAAGAGCTAAAGGAGGCAATTTTAGAGCAAAGAAACTCTGTTAAATTAAGCATGCTATCTTTCAATTCTAATTCATTTCTATTCTAATTCAAGTCTAGCTCAATTACTTTGTTTCTTAGCTTGATTTTACTCCATGCTAGCTTAATTTAATTTCAATTCTAAGTTTGAATCTTGCATTCGTGCGAGCTTGAATCTCTCATTCTAAGGGTGTTATTGTCATTGATTTGGTCTTAATTTTGAGAGAAATTAATTCTATTTACATACTCATTCTTTAGTTAGAGAGCAATAGGATGGTTTCATAGGTTTTATGCTCAATTTTGATTCATTATATGTGTTAACCCTATGATCTAACATCTTATTGAAGTGTGTTGGTTTTGCAGATACATGATCCACATTTCTCACACATAGCTTGTAGAGAGAAGTTTGATGGTACTGAAAGCTAAAGATCATGAGGTACAAAAAGGAGGTACCAAAGTTGAACAAAGAGAACTTTCCTACATGAATTTTTTTGATGAGGCTACATATAGATGGTATTGATGATGTTACACTAGAGTTTCTAAACAATGCATATGTGAATATTACAATAGTCCTAGTGACTGCTCAACAATTGAAAGAAAAAAAAGAACACAATCATGCAATGTTGGAGGTTTCTTCAGCCCTATGTTATGCTGAGTTTGATGACATAAAAGAGTGCAAGACTAACAAAGAAATGTGGGATAAACTAAAGACCATATATGGAGGAGATGATAATGTCTTGAGAGCCAAATCAAAAAGTTTGAGAGGTAAGTTTGATGAAATGAGAATGATAGAAGGTGAGAACATAGTTCAGTATTGTGTAAGAATCAAAGAGGTTGTCAATGTTATTCAAGGTGCCAATGGAAAAATTGAGTATGAGACCGCAATCAACAAGGTATTGAGAACTCTACTTCCTATATATGCTATTAAGGTTTCTGCAATACAAGAATTAAGATGCACACCAGGTAATGACCTAACTCTAGATGGTGTAATTGGTAGGCTTACTTCTTTTGAGATGTCAAATTTTGATAATTACACTCTTGCTACCATTGAATATTCTTTTAAATCACAACCAATTCCTAGCAAGAAAGGAAAAGGAAAACATGTGAAAAGTGATAGTGATACTTTTGCTGATGAACTTGAGGTATTGATAGCTTGAAGATTTGGAAGAGGCAAAGGAAAATACAAAGGTAAACTTCCTATCATTTGTTTTTCATGCAACAAAGTTGGTCATATTGTTGCTAGATGTCTTGACAGAGAAGAAAGCGATGAGAGATAGGAAAAAAGTACAAAGGAAGAAGAGATGGCCGAGACTACACAAAGAACAAGGACTACAAAGACAAAGATAAGAAATCTAGTTATATTGTTGAAGAAGAAACTGATACTGAATTTGAAAGTATTGATGACGTAGTCTATGTTGCTATGAAAGAAGGTTCTAATGAAGATGAGAAAACTGCAATAATCATTTATGTGAATAAAAGTGATAGATGGATAATTGATAGGGGTTGTTCAAATCACATGACTAGTGGTAGAAAAAAAACTGAGAACATTGGACCATACAAGGGTAGCTGTGTTAAATTTGGCAATGATTTTCCATGTCTTGTGAAAGGTAAAGGATCAAATCAACTGGCTAATAAGATAAAATGTGGCAATGTTTATTGGGTCAAAGGACTTAACTATAATATGTTGAGTGTTTTACTATTAAACAAATTAGGTTATAGAGTTAAATTCCATCATAGAAAGGCCAAACTATTTGATGCTAATGGTAACCAGATTGGAAGAGGTGATCACACAAGAGGTAACTTGTTCTATCTAAATTTATCTGATGAGACATGTTTGTTTTCACCATGTGAAGATATTTGGTTATGAAAAAAGAGGTTATGTCATGTAAACTTTGACAATTTGGTTAGCATTAGTAAAATGAAAAGAGTAAGAGGTTTACCTAAACTAAAGAAACCTAATGTTGTGATGTGTAAACAATGTCAATTGGGAAAAATGACAAAGTCTAGTTTTAAGAACAAAACATATTCATCAGATGATATTTTGGAATTGGTTCACACTGACTTATGTGGACCTATTGGTGTTCAACACTATTGTGGAGACAAATATTTTATTCTATTTGTTGATGACTACTCTAGAATGATGACTGTGATGTTTCTTAAAGAAAAACTCGATGCTTTTCAGTTATTTAAGTGGTATTTAGCCAAAGTTGAAAAGGAGACAATAAGAGTTTGAAGTGCTTGAGATCTAACAAAGATGGTGAATACATTTCCAACGAGTTCAACATATTCTACAATAATAGAGGAATCAAAAAGAAAAATGTTAGCACCTAGGACCCCTCCTCAAAATGGAATAGTTGAAATAAAATATAGATCAATCACAGATTGTGCTAGAACATTGATGATGGAGAAAAATGTGTCACCAAAATACTGGAGAGTAGCTGTAAGTACAATTTTTTAATACCTTGAATAGAGTGCAAGTCAAGAAAGGTAAAAATGCTACACCTTTTGAATTATGGTATGGATATGCACCTAATGTGAAGTATTTCAATGTTTTTGGAAGAAAATGTTACATACTTAAAGATAACAAAAATGGAAAACTTGATGCTAAAAGTGATGAGGGTATATTCCTAGCATATTCCACAGAGAGAAAATCTTATAAATGTTTGAACTCTAACACTAACAAAGTTGTGGAAAGTGCAAATGTGAAAGTTGATAAATATACAGAGAAGAATGAAGTTGAATACAAGATAGAACCTGAATATTACAACTCATTCATATATGTGAATGATAGTGTTCCTAGTACTCCATCTGAACAAGAAAAAAAAGCTGTCGATCCTCAATAGACTGGGAATGTCGAGTTGTAATAGCCAGTTGCCGAGTAATAGATTGTGGGTGCTGAGCAATAGTGAAAGAATGACGAGTCATATATAGGCGAAGTCGAACATTAGCAAGACAATGTCAAGCATGCAAAACTAAAACCATGCTGATATCTGATTGAAAAGATCATTGAATAGAAAGATTGTTGAAAAAGAATACGTGTTTCAATCATTATTTTTTCACTAATGTCAAGCCTGCTATTTGCTGGCAAGACAATTGCTTATATGTTTCAAGTACTATCACTTAGTTGATTGATGAGGGAGATTCAATCAACAAGATGTAACAAAAGTACCTAAAGGAAAGGTTGAGTTATGATTATGTAATGAAGTACAAGGATTAGTTAAGACAATGATTACATGTATTGATGATCTACTTGAGGTTACAAAATGGCTAGCTACACTTAGAAAGATTAGAAGAATAAGTTAAACAATGTTCATTTGCCAAGCTTGACCAAGTGGATAGTAGGTGTCGAGAAAAGTTAGTTCAATTCGAGCAAAAAGTCAGTTAGAGTCGAGTGAAAATAAATTCTAGTGGATCCCAAGCAAGTTAGTAGATGCTGAGTAATTTTCATTTGATGCCAAGCACTAGTAAAATCTAGTTGATGCCGAGTGATTTTACAGTTGATGCTGAGTGATGCAGTATGTGCCGAGCATCAAAAGAGTGATAATGCCGAGCTACTGCATTATGAAAAAGATTGAAGATTCTCTAAATAAAAGGTGACAAGTTTGTTTTCTTGGAACTTGTGAATCAGGAGGAAGATAAGGTTGATGAGATGGTGGCACATAATCTTATGTAAACCAGTTTTAAGGTGAATTCAAATGGATTTTAAGAGAAGTTTCTAGAGAAGACAAGATATGGGTAGATACATTGCATCCTACCTAATCCATTCAAAAAATCTAATTTAGATGATGGATAATGAGCGATAAAATGTTCTAATTTCTTGTATATAGGAATGTCTGGTCATGAAGCAAAAGAGTTAGAGAGTTTGGTGCAAAAATTTGATAAGGTGAAGGAGAAAGGGTTTTTGCTTCATCAAGTGACCCAAGAGAAGAGTCTGCAATGGCATACTAAGAAAGAAGGCTTAAGAGGATGAATGCTTGAAGGGTGAAAAAGCTGTTAGAGCTGCAAAGAATGGAAGCCAAGCAGAGTTAAGGACTAAACAGAGATCTGTAATCTGCAAGTGAGGCTATAAGTTGTATCAAATCAAATCTCTACTGTTACTTTCTAACAATTGTATCAGTCTAGGGTAAATCCTTTGGAGTAAGGTTGACATAATAGTCATTGGAAAATCCTTTAACAAGGTGGCATTCCAAGTGAATGGCCTAAAGTCCTCTAACAAGGCTCACTTTTAATAGGGTTACCAAAATCCCTTAATCAAGTCACACTTAATAGTGTGTATTGTAACCTTTAACAAGGCATCACTTTAGAAGAGTGAAAAAGGAGTAGCATGTTACTTGTGGTTTTTCTCGAATTGGGTTTCCACATTAAATCACTGTGTCAAATGTGCTGATGTATGTGTTGTGTTTCATGTTTTACATTTCAGCAAGTTGATTTGACGGTAATGTATAAGTTTTACTTGATACACAATGAATGCATGCATGGGTATGAATGTTTTATAGGCTCACTGAATTGTGAAAGTTTTATTTGTACATCTGGACCTTGAATAGCTTTATTCTAAAAGAATTCCAACAATTGGTATCAAAGCCATCTACTTAAGAGGACTAATTTTAAGGTACTAGAAGCACAAAGATCAAGATGTCAAAAAGAGAAGTAGCCAAGCTCAACAAAGATAACTTTCCTGCATGGTAAAGTTTGATGAAGCTACACCTTGGAGGACTTGGAGATCATGCACAATCTTGCATTTCAATGGAGCATGTTGATCCAATAGAAGCCCTAACTATTGAAGATATGAAGAAAAAGAAAGAACACAATTAGGCAATGTTTGAGATTGCCTTTGCCCTAAGTTATGTCAAATTTGATGATATCAAAGGTCTTAATAGTGCAAAGAAGATGTGGGATGCCCTGGCCACTATCTGTGGAGGAGACAAAAATGTTCAAAGAGCCAAGTGAGAGAGTCTCAGAGCTAAGTTTGATGACATGAGAATGGAAGAAGGTGAGAATATTGCTCAATATGTTGCTAGGATAAAAGAAGTTGTTAGTGCAATAAAAGGTGCTACAAGTAAAATAGATGATGTTACTGTATTAAGTAAAGTCTTGAGGACATTATTGCTTGTTTATGCGATTAGAGTTTCTGCAATTCAAGAGTTACGATGTATACGAGAAAATGATCTAACCCTTGAAGGTCTGGTAGGTAGACTCACTACTTTTGAGCTATCCAACTTTGACAACTACAAACTAGAGAGTATTGAATTAACTTTCAAAGAAAAATTGTTATTGAAGGATTTTGAGGAGGTAAAGTAGAAGAAGAAGAAAAGAAAGATAAAATATGCATCCAGTGAAAATAACACAAATGAGGAAGAAATTGAACAATTGGAAGCATTGGTGGCAAGAAGATTTCACAAAGGAAAAGGCAAGTTCAAAGGTAAGTTACCCATCATTTGTTTCAATTGCAATGAAGTTGGTCATACTGCTGCAAGATGTACATAAAAGAAGAACTACAGAGAAGGAAAAAATCACAAAAATAGAAGAGAAGATGATGGAAGAGACTACAGAGACAAATGCAAGAAGTCATGCTACATTTCTAATGAACATGACTCTGATGAACATGATGATGAAGTGGTATATGTTACAATGAAGGATGAATCTAATGAGGATTAGGCAACTGCACTTGTGACTTGTGTGAACAAGAATGATAAATGGATTATTGATAGTGGATGCTCACATCACATGACTGGAGACAAAAGTAAGTTTGCTACCTTAACTTGTTATGATGGAAATAGTGTAAGGTTTGGTAATGATGCACCCTGTTTGATAAAAGGAAAATGGTTTATTAAACTTACAAACAAGATTTCATGTGACAATGCATACTATGTTGAAAGATTGAATTATAACTTGTTAAGTGTGTCACAATTGAATAATTTGGGATGCAAAGTTGAATTTGAAAATAAATCTGCCAAGATATATGACACAAATGAAAACTTCATTGGAAAAGGTGATCAAACTAGAAGTAATCTATTCTATCTAGATAGAGAAGACGATACTTGTCTTATTGTAAAATTTGATGATGTATGGCTTTGGCACAAGAGACTATGTCATGTTAATTTTGATAATCTAATCAGTATCAATAACATGAAAAGAGTTAGAGGTTTGCATAAGTTGAAGAAACCCAATAATATAATATGTAAACAAAATCAGTTAGGCAAGATGACAAAGTCAAGCTTTAAAACTAAATCTTATACCTCTAAAGAAATACTAGAAATTATTCATATTGACTTGTGTGGACCTATTGAAGTGGACCTATTGAAGTGAAAAGCTACAAAGGAGATAAGTACATAATGCTATTTGTTGATGATTACTCTAGGATGATGACATTCATGTTTCTAAAATAAAAATCTGATGCTTTTCAAATGTTTAAGTGGTACTTGGGAAGAGTTGAAAAAGAAATAGATAAAAGTCTGAAATGTTTGAGATCAGACATAAGAGGAGAATTCACTTCAAATGAGCTTTAGATGTTCTGTAATGATAGAGGAATCAAAAGATAGATATATGCACTTAGGACCCCTCCACAAAATGGAATTGTTGAAAGAAGAAATAGGGTTATAATCAATTGTGCCAGAACACTCATGATGGAGAAGAATGTTGCTCTAAAATACTAGAGAGAAGCTATAAGTACTGTTGTATATACCTTGAACCATGTGCAAGTCAAGAAAGGTACTCATTTAACACCTTTTGAACTATGGTATGGATATCCACCTAATGTGAAATACTTTAAGGTATTTGGAAGTAAATGTTATATTCTTAAAGATGTTAGGAGTGGAAAGTTTGATGCAAAAAGTGAAGAAGGTATATTCCTTGGTTAGTCCACAAGAAGTAAGCCTAAACGTGTTTAAATACTAACACTAACAAAATTTTGGAAATTGCAAATGTGAATTTTGATGAGTTTATAGAAGTCTATGAGGCTGAACCTACAAAGGAACTAGAAGAATACAAATCATTTGTATACTTCTATGAAGGAATGATTGCTGAAGAAGATGCTACAAATCAAGTTGCAAACAACCAACAAGTCTCAATAATTGCCAAGTCACAACTTGTGAATGTCGAGTTGCATTTAGGAATCAAGTTGTATTTAGATGTCGAGTTTCAAAATGAAGAAAATGCACATTATGATTCTGAGATCAGCATACATGAAAGAGATGATGAAATACCTGACAAAGATGTACATAATGACACTAAAGCTAAGAGACAAAATGTAGTTACAAGAACTGAGCTAAGATTGTCCAAATATGTCAAAAGACATCATCCTATAGATCAAATCATTGGAGATAAAGATGCAAGGCCAATGACAAGAAATAGATTGAGAAGTGAATCATGTTTGTTAAGCATGAAGGAACATACGACAGTAAAAGATGCATTGGAAGATGATGACTGGTACAA
This sequence comes from Cupressus sempervirens, assembly GCA_028749045.1. Classification (NCBI taxonomy): domain Eukaryota; kingdom Viridiplantae; phylum Streptophyta; class Pinopsida; order Cupressales; family Cupressaceae; genus Cupressus; species Cupressus sempervirens. Next base: position 269,398,589 of record CM053786.1, on the reverse strand, counting down.
GGTTATGGAAGAAGAAATTTAGTAGATAGAGAAGAACAAGACATGGAGTCTAGTTTCTAGACCATAAGACAAGAATGTGATTGGCGCCAAATGGGTATTTAGAAATAAGCTAGATGAGAATGGTGAAGTGACAAGGAACAAAACAAGACTAGTTTTCAAAGGGTATGCACAAGAAGAAGGAATTGGCTATGATGAGACATTTTCTCTTGTTGTAAGAATGGAAGGAGTGAGAATTCTACTTGCTTATGTTGCATACAAAGGTTTCAAACTTTATCAAATGGATGTCAAGTCTGCATTTTTGAATGGAATATTAGAAGAAGAAGTCTACATAGAATGGCCAGAAGGATTTGTTGACAAAAACAACAAGAACATGGCATGTAAACTGCAAAAAGCCTTATATGGATTGAAACAAGCACCAAGAGCATGGTATGAGAGACTTCATACTTATCTTATGAAGATTGGATTTGAAAGGACTAATGATAACAACAATTTATACATGAAGACAAATAAGGACAAAGGTATACTATTATCTAAAATATCTGTTGATGATATCATATTTGGAGGACAAGATGCTTTGTGTAAGGACTTTGCAAATTAGATGAAGCAAGAATTTTAAATTTCAATGTTTTGTGAGATCATATTCTTTATGGGACTACAAGTATTGTTATAATTCTTTATAATAATTGAGAGGGGCGGTGAATCAGTTATCCAAGGTCTAAATGCCCTAATAATACTTTTTCACAAATTATAGTGAGTCCATTAAACTATTCATTCATCCAAGCTTAAAACACCCATCTTAGCAAGTTACAGTAAATCAACATGCAGGAATAAAACATGCAAGATTAACACATGAGACAATGATTTACGTGGAAACCCAATTTGGGAAAAACCACCAGTAACATGCTACTCAATTCTCACTCTTCTGAAGTGATGCCCTGTTAAAGGCTTGCAACACATTGTTAAATGTGACCTTGTTAGAGGATTTCACCATACTGTTAGGAATGGGCTTGGTCAAAGGACTTTGGAACATTCACTTGGAATTTCACCCTGTTAAAGGATTTATAACATGGCTATTAAACCAACCTAAGTCCATAGGATTTATACTAACTGTTACAATTGCTAGAGAGTAACAATAATGACTTTTGATCTGATACAACTCACAACATATCTTGTAGATTTTAGATCATACTTCACTTCAATCCTTTGCTTGGCTTTAATCACTGTGGCTCTGATAGCTTGTCTTCCTCTCAAGCTTCGTCTCCTTGAGTCTTCTTACTCATCATACCAATGCAATCATCCTTGTGGTCATCTATCAAAATAGAGTTTCTGTGCTTTCTTCCCCCTTAGCACCTTCTTCAACACTTCATGCATGCTTGACCAACTACTTGTTTCATGACCTTATGACTCCTTAAATAGAAATTTGGAATACCTTTTTCGCTTGATTCTCCCTCTCTAAATTTAGGGTTTCAATAGATTAGGTAGGATACAATGTATCTGTCCCATATCTCATCTTCATCTAGAAACTTTCATCTAGAAAACATTTTACATAGAATTCTATGCCACCAACTCATCATTCTTATCTTCTATCTGGTTCACAAAATTCTAGGTAACAACCTTGTCGGCTCAGATCTGGCGAATCTTCAACTTTCAAAATAATGCAGCAACTCGAGACTATTGATTTATTGATGCTCAACTTCCTTTGTGTTACTCGGCTCCTGTATTTTTCTCGACATTTGATCTTCACTCAGCACCTGACCTTCGCTTGGCACTTGACCTTCGCTCGGCACCTGATCTTCGCTTGGCACTTGAAAATCACTCGGCACACTTTAAAGGTGAACTTGCTCAGCTTCAACTGAGAATTTTTTCAGCTTCAACTGAGAATTTTTTCAGCACTAACTAGCTTGCTTGGCACTCTCTTATGAACTTAGTTAGGCTTTACAAATGACTTAGCTAAACCTTACATCTTTGATGTGTTTTAGTGTGTCCATTCTCTGTGTCTTAGAGTATGTCAACAATACACTGTTTCATCAATGGCTCAGCTGATCCTTGTACTTCATTACAACATCATAACTTCAACCTTTCTTTAGGTGTTCTAGTTACATCTTATTGATTGCCACCTCCTTGTCAATCGACCAATTGATAGTATTTGGATTACTAAAGCAATTGTCATTCCTGCAAGTAGCAAGTTTGACATCAATGACAAAACAATGATCGAAAACATTCTTTACCAGTTCTATTACTTCATTCATGATCTTATTCAATCATTTCCAACAATCTCCCTTTTTGGCATTGATGGCAAACCAAACTGATCAATTGATCAACTTAGTTACCACCAAAATTACATAAGTTTTTTGCTACTTTATGCGTCCCCTCTTTACTGCTTCTTTCTGTTGACTATTGCACCCTTACTATTGATCGCACATATCTTTACCTTTCAGTTTCTCATGAATCTCCCTCTTTCATATATATCTCCCGCTTTCTTTGTATTGATTAGTATCTACATATATCTCCCTCTTTGACATAAATTTCAAAGATGTAGCATCTTTAACATGCAAAATATAAGCTTTGCATCTCATGTTTTCTCCCTCTGTCATCATGCGTGTGACTGATCTGGAGTTTTTGCTCCTGTTTTCATCCTCTGCATCATTCTTCTGATATATCAATGATTTATTCTATTGATGTAGGGCAACCTCTTTGTTGCTTTAAACTGCTTGAGTTAGGGGTATTACCCCCAAATTGCCTCTAAGATATTCAAAAGCATCCTTGGGTAATGGTTTGGTGAAGATATCAGCAATTTGTTCTTTTGTATTTATATATTCCACCTTCACTTGTTTGTCTTCTACCAATTCTTTGACATAGTGATACTTGATTGCAATATGCTTGGTTTTTGCATGCATTATTGAATTTTTGAATATGTTTATAGCACTTGTATTATCACAATACAATATCATAGGTTTGGTGACCTCTTATTTCATTCCTTCCAATAGATGTGTAAGCCACACAATGTTTGTGCAATTGACTATTGCTGCCACATATTCAGCTTCAGTAGTGGACTGAGATGTGCATGTCTGTTTCTTGCTAGTCCAAGTAACTAGCCTTTTTCCTAAGAATAATGCACCTCCACTTGTGCTTTTCCTGTCGTCAATGTTACCTCCCCAATCTACGTTTGTATATGCATTGAGCTCAAACTTCTCATTCTTTTTTAATATAGACCAAAATCATCAGTACCTTTGAGATACCTCATTATTCTTTTTACTGCCATGAGATGATTTTCTTTAGGATCAGTAGAGAATCTAGCCACTATTCCAACTGCTAATGCTATGTCTGGTTTGCTATGTACAACATATTTTAGTTTTCCAATCATGGATCTATACTTAGTTTGATTGCCTCTAGCTGATCATTTTTGGATAGCTTATGTCCAGTTGCCATTGGTGTGCTGACTAGTTTGGAGTCTTCCAATCCAAATGTTTTAAGTATCTCTTTGATATAATTTGATTGTGTCACAAATATACCATGTTTTAGTTGATGTACATGCAATCCAACAAAAAAATTGATCTCTCCAAACATAGACATCTCAAACTCATGTTTCATTTTGTCAGCAAAACTTTTGCAAAGCACTTCCTTTCCTCCAAAAATGATGTCATCCACAAAGATTTCAGATACAAGAATATCCTTACCTTCTTCTGATTTGATGTACGTGTTGCTGTTATCATCAGTTCTTTCAAATTCTATTTGCACTAGATACTTGTGAAGTCTCCCATACCATGCTCTAGGTGCTTGTTTCAGACCATAGAGTTCTTTATGTAGTTTACAAACCATATCCCTATTGTTCTCATCAACAAATCCCTCTGGTTGTTCAATATAGACTTCCTCTTCCAATATACCATTCAGAAAAGTAGACTTTACATCCATCTAATAGACTTTAAAACCTTTATATGCAACATATGCAAGTAAAGTTCTTACTCCTTCCATTCTTGCAACATGGGCAAATGTTTCCCCATAGTCTAATCCTTCTTCTTGAGCATAACCCTTACATACTAGTCAAGCTTTGTTTCTAGTAATCTCACCATTCTCATCTAGCTTATTTCTGAATACCCACTTGGTGCCAAACACATTCTTGTCAGTTGGTCTGGGAACCAAACTCTAGGTTTTTTTCTTCTTTATTTGATTGATCTCTTCTTCCATAGCTTTATACCGGTCACCATCTTGTAATGCATCAATCACTGTCTTAGGTTCAATTTTTCTTAACATACATGATTCATTTCTTAGTCTATTCCTTGTCATTGGTCTTGCATCTTTGTTATCAATTATCTGTTTAGTTGGGTGATGTCTCTTCACATATTTGGATAATCTTGGTTCTGTCCTTGTTTCCATGTTTGATCTCTCAGATTCAGGGTCACTATGTACTTCATTGTTAGGTAGTTCTACATCTCTCTCATGTGTACTGACTTCAGAGCTAGAATGTACATTTTCTTCATTCTACAACTCAGCTTCTGAATGTAGCTCGACATTCACTAGTTGTGATTCAGCTGAAACTGAAACTTGCTGTTGAATCCCAATTTGATTGATAGCAATCTCTTCAATAGACATTCCTTCATAAGAATACACAAAGGTTCTGTATTCATCCATTCTCTTTGGTTCTTCAACTTGGACTTTTGTATGCTCATCAAAGTTTACATTTTCACTTTCCACAATTTTGTTAGTGTTAGTATTTAAACATTTATAAGCTTTACTTCTAGTGGAATAACCAAGGAATATACTCTCATCACTTTCTGCATCAAATTTTCCATTTCTAGCATCTTTAAAGATAAAACATTTGCAGCCAAATACTTTGAAATGCTTTACATTGGGTGAGTGACCATACCATAATTCAAAAGGTGTTGCACTTGTACCTTTCTTGACTTGTACTTAGTTCAGTGTATGAATAGCCACACTTACAACTTCTCTCCAATATTTTAGAGCAACAGTCCTTTCCATCATTAGTGTTCTGGCACAGTCAATCACAGATCTATTTCTTCTCTCAGCAATTCCATTCTATGGGGGAGTCCTAGGAGCTGATGTTTATCTCTTGATTCCATTATCATTGCAAAATGTCTCAAATTCATTTGATGTGAATTCACCACCTCTGTCTAATCTCAGGCATTTCAAACTCTTTCATATTTTTTTTTCAACTCTAGCCACATACCACTTAAACATTTGAAAAGCATCAGATTTTTGCTTTAAGAACATAATAGTCATCATCCTAGAATAGTCATCAACAAACAACATTATTTATTTATCTCCTTTGTAGCTTTGTACTTCTATTGGACCACATAAGTTAGTATGGACTAACTCAAGTACTTCTTTTGATGTATAGTTTTTACTCTTGAAACTTGACTTAGTCATCTTTCCTAGCTAACATTGTTTGCATATGATGTTGTCAAGCTTCTTTAGTTTAGCTAAACCTTTGACTTTCTTCATTTTACTGATATTGACCATATTATCAAAATTGACATGACATAGCCTTTTATGCCATAACCATACATCATCAAAATTTGCAACAAAATAAGAACTTTTTTTCATATCAAGATAAAACAGATTACTTCTTGTTTGACCTCCTTTTCCTATCAATTTACCATCAATATCATAAATTTTTGCAGTTTTGTTTCCAAATTCTACTTTGCATCCTACATTGCCTAACTATGAGATACTCATCAAATTGTAGTTTAGGCCTTCAACATAGTATGCATTGTCACATGAAATTTGCTCTGTAAGTTTAATGGAGCCTTTTCCTTTGATTTGACATGGAGCATCATTTCCAAATCTAACACTATTTCCATCATACTGAGTAAAGTTAACAAACTTACTTTTGTCTCCTGTGATGTGATGTGAGCATCCACTGTTTATGATCCATCTGTCATTCTTGTTCATACATGTTACTAGTGCTATAGTCTCTTCTTCATTAGACTGGTCCTTCATGGCCACATAAACAACTTCATCATCATTTTCATCGAAATCCTCTTCAGCAATATAGCCCTTCTTACCTTTGTCTTTGTAATCTCTCTTATCATCTTCTCTTCTATATTTGTACTTGTTGCCTTCCTTGTAATCCTTTTTCTATGTACACCTTGCAGCAATATGTCCTACTTCATTAATATTGAAACAAATGATAGGCAGCTTACCTTTGAACTTTCCTTTGCCTCTGTGAAATATTCTTGCTAGTGATGCTTCCAATTGTTCCACATCTTCCTCATCAGTGCTACTGTCACTAAATACATATTTCATCTTTCTTCCCTTCTTTGATTTCACCTATTTAGCATCTTTCAGTGATAACTTGGCCTAGAAAATAGATTCAACATTCTCAGGTCTGTAATTGTCAAAGTTAGATAACTCAAATTCAGTGAGTCTACTCACTATTCCTTCAAAACTTAGATTGTTTCTTGGTATACATCTTAGCTCTTGTATAGAAGATACTCTAATAGCATATATAGGGAGCAAGGTTCTTAAGAACTTACTATTAATAGTATCTTCATCCAATTGACCACTCAAACATCTTATTGCACTTACCACTTCCTTTATTCTAGAGCCATACTAAGCAACGTTCTCACTTTCTTCCATTTTCATATCATCAAACTTTCCTCTAAGGCTTTCTCTTTTTGCTCTTTGGACATTCTGATCTCCTCCATAGATGTTTGATAGGGCTTTCCACATTTTGAATGTAGTGTCACATCCTTTGATATCATCGAATTCAACATAGTTGAGTGCAGAAGCAATCTCCAACATTGTCTGATTGTGTTCTTGTTTATTTTTCAAGTCTTCTACAGTAAGAGTACCAGTTGGATCAGTATGTTCAATAACAATTGAATTTTGGGCATAATCTCCTATGGATCCAAGATGTAGCTTCATCAAACTTTTCCATGCAACAAAGTTGTCTTTGTTGAGCTCGAGAACTTCTCTCTTAAGCATTGTGATCTTTTCTACTTCTAGTCCCTTTAAACTAAATCACCAGCATGGCTCTGATACCAGTTGTTAGAATTCTTTAAAATAACTAAGAGGGGGGATGAATTAGTTATCCAAGGTCTAAATGCCCTAATAATAATTTTTCACAAATTATAGTGAGTCCATTAAACTATTCATTCATCCAAGCTTAAAACACCCATCTTAGCAAGTTACAGTAAATCAACATGCAGGAATAAAACATGCAAGATTAACACATGACACAATGATTTACGTGAAAACCCAATTTGGGAAAACCACTAGTAATATTCTACTCAATTCTCACTTTTCTAAAGTAATGCCCTGTTAAAGGCCCACCCTGTTAAAGGCTTGCAACACATTGTTAAATGTGACCTTGTTAGAGAATTTCACCATACTGTTTGGATGGGCCTGGTCAAAGGACTTTGGAACATTCACTTGGAATGTCACCCTATTAAACGATTTATAACATGGCTATTAAACCAACCTAATTTCATAGGATTTATACTAACTGTTACAATTGCTAGAGAGTAACAATAATGACTTTTGATCTGATACAACTCACAACATATCTTGCAAATTTTAGATCACACTTCAGTTCAATCCTTTGCTTTGCTTTAATCACTATAGCTTTGACAACTTGTCTTCCTCTCAAGCTTCATCTCCTTGAGTCTTCTTACTCATCATACCAATGCAATCATCCTTGTGGTCATCTATAAAAATAGAGTTTCTATGCTTTCTTCCCCCTTAGCACCTTCTTCAACACTTCATGCTTTCATGCTTGACCAACTACTTATTTCGTGACCTTATGACTCCTTAAATAGAAATCTGGAATACCTTTCCCACTTGATTCTCCCTCTCCAACTTTAGGGTTTCAATAGATTAGGTAGGATATAATGTATCTGTCCCATATCTCATCTTCATCTAGAAAACATTTTACATAGAGTTCTGTGCCACCAGCTCATCATTCTTATCTTCTATCTGGTTCATAAAATTCTAGGTAACAACATTGTCGGTTCAGATCTGGCGAATCTTCGACTTTCAAAATAATTTAGCAACTTAGCACTATTGATTTACTGATGCTCGGCTTCCTCTATGTTACTCAGCTCTTGTATTTTGCTTGGCATCTGATCTTCACTTGGCACCTAACCTTCGCTCGGCACCTGACCTTCACTCGACACCTGATCTTCGCTCGGCACCTGATCTTTGCTGGGCACTTGAAGATCACTCGACACACTTTAAAGGTGAACATGGTTGGCTTCAACTGAGAATTTTTTTGGCACTAACTAGCTTGCTCAGCACTCTCTTATGAACTTAGTTAGGCTTTACAAATGACTTAGCTAAACCTTACATCTTTGATGTGTTTTAGTGTATCCATTCTCTATGTCTTAGAGTATATCAACAATACACTATTTCATCAATGGCTTAGTTGATCCTTGTAATTCATTACAACATCATAACTTCAACCTTTGTTTAGGTGTTCTAGTTACATCTTATTGATTGCCACCTCCTTGTCAATCAACCAATTGATAGTATTTAGATTACTAAAGCAATTGTCATTCCTGCAAGTAGCAAGTTTGACATTAATGACAAAAAAATGATTGAAAAAATTCTTTACCAGTTCTATTACTTCATTCATGATCTTATTCAATCATTTACAACAAGTATATTAGATGAAATATAGTATATATATCACTCAGTCAAAATATGTCAAAGAGATATTGAAGACATCTGGATTAGAGGACTCCAAACTAGTAAGTACACCTATGGTGACAAAACTCAAGCTATCAAAGAATGATGATTTAGTTGAGGTAAATCAAACATTATACAGATCCATGATTGGTAAATTGCAATATGTAGTACACATCAGACCTGATATTACATTAATGGTAGGGATAGTTGCAAGATTCTCTGCTAATCCTAGAGAGAATCACTTGATGGTTGTGAAAAGAATAATGAGATACTTGAAAGGAATAGAAGAGTTTGGTCTATACTTTAAGAAGAATGAAAACTTTGAACTAAGAGCCTACATTGATGTTGATTGGGATGGAAACATTGATGAGAGAAAAAGCTTCAGTGAAGGAGAATTCTTCTTAGGTAAAAAACCTGTTACATGGAGTAGCAAGAAGCAGAGTTATACTTCCCAATCTACTATTGGAGCATAGTATGTTGCTACTGCTATTAACTGCATAAAAATTGTATGGATCAAAAAACTACTTAAGGGAATGAAGGAAGAAATCATAGTACTTGTCATGTCCCCTTTTCAAATAATTAAAAAATAATAATCTTTGCTAAGGTAGGCAGGCCCAAAAAGGTGAAGTTTCAGCAAAAAGGGGATAATCTTTGGAAGCGAATGGACTAATAAATGAAAATTATTATTAAAATATGTTTTATTAACCCATCTTGGACGTGAGTTAGGGTTATGCCCTCTTTTAAGGGGTTTGGAGGCATTTTGGGCCCATTCCAGAACTTGATTTTTGCTCATTTCTTTGTTATTCTTCAGAGGCTGCCAAACCTATGGAGAAGGAGACCCAAGAATGAGAGTTTGTAGGTTTGTAGGGAGACCCAAGAATGGTAGTTTGCAAGTTTATAGGAAGGCTCAAGAAAGGAGTTTGAAGCCATTCCATGTGCATGCTCATGCAGAGTTTGCCTTTGTGCTGAACAGTGCAGATTTGTGGGTTTTCGAGTGTATATTTTGTAAGAGTTTGGTGTTTCCAATTGAGTATTTCATATCAGTTTTCATTGCTGCTGTATATCAGACTTTTAAATGTTAAAATAGAGCTGAAAATATGTATTTGGATATGATTATACTTTTTTGATAGATTATTAATTTTTTGTGGTGATTCGGGCTATTTTGTGCTATTTTCAGGAGCCTGATGAGCATTGTTTTTGTCCTCCATTTGGGAGCTATTGTGTGCATGTTATATAGATCTGGAAATGTAATTTTATAGGCTTTTATTCTGCTCAAATTTCTGTAAAAATGTCCACTTTCAGATTTATTAATAATAGGTGAAGCTGTGAAGCTTTTGGCACTATTTCTGGCATACCCGATTTGGGGTTTATTGAGAAATTGGTGGATCTTTGAAATATTGGTTGTTTGATCTTAAAGATTTGATTAGAGGTTGAAAATATCATAAAAAACCAGTAAAGGGACATTTCAGTGGTATCAAAGCCATGATCTTGCTAGCCTAAGGGTTTGTAAAAGTTTGCATGTTAGTTTTGACAACTACCCAGATCTTGCATGTCAGTTTTGACAACTACCCAGATCTTGCATGTCAAAATTTATGGTTGCATGCTACTTCTAATCATTTTCATGTTAATTCTTGGTGAATTTGGTGGTTACATGTTGCTTCTAATCAGCTGCATGTCAAAATCTATGGTTGCATGCTACTTCTAATCATTTGCATGTTAGTTCTTGGTGAATTTGGTGGTTGCATGTTGCTTCTAATCAGTTGCATGTCAAAATCTATGGTTGAATGCTACTTCTAATCATTTGCATGTTAGTTCTTGGTGTTTGAAGAAGTTATAACCTATTGGGGTTACACTCTACTTTATCCAGAATGGACAGGTATAGTACAGAGTCTCAGAGGACACGATCTTGGACAATTGATATCCAAAGTCAGAACAGTAGAAAGGATGGTTATTTAGACATTCTAGATAAACTTAGGAAAATAAGCCATGACATGTCTGAACAGTTGGTTGAGCACCACCGTATGATGAATGAAATGTTGTTCGACCCAGCTAAGGTGGATAAGTTGACCAAATTTCTATTTGGCAGATTTTCTCACAGGGCAGGTGACACAATTACCAAGAACTTGCATGAGGAGTTTGAGAAACTAGCTTATAGCTAGGTAGAGGTCTCAGATTCTACTCTGCCATAGGAGATAGTGAGAAAGGATATTATGCAGATTAATAGTAATGGTCAACTCGATACTCAAATTGAGACAATTGTATACAGGTCGTTAAAGGGTGATATCACAAGTATTCAGGATGGTATAGCTACAATAGGTAGTGACTACAACGTAGTGGGTTCAGATAATGATTATGAGGATGTTGTTGTGCATGATGGTGAGATACCTGGTAGAGATGAGCAAACATTGAGCATTCATGACTTTGTTGAGAAAGAGTACTAGGCACAGTTAGATGCTTCGTCACATGAGGTTGAGGCTGGTAGTACTTCACACGACTTGTCCAGCCAGCTGAAAGTGAACAAAGATAGTATTGTGACTTCATTATCTCATCATGACAGGTATGTGGAGTTAGTTGTTATTGGTCATATTACTCAAGTGAGGATTTTACTTGAGTCACCAACTAATTCTAGTTTATAGATATGGACTCGAGATTGTTATATTGGCATTTGGGATTCAGTTGACTGGAGATCTTTAACACTTTTTGGTAGCAGTGTTTGTTTGGGTGCTATCATGGATTTGATTAGCAGATTGCATGGTGTTGTCTTTTCTTGTGCTAGCAGCTTGTCCAATGTTGGTATTAGTTTTTATACACCAGTGTTGGGCTTTGTTCATATATCCAATCGACCATACTTGCAGGAATGTGTTGATGATCTTTCATATTTGGCAGTGTGTACAAACGAGTCCCAGGATCATATTGGCATTGATGACATCCGAGAGGATGTAGTGGGCAGTTTTGAAGACTTAGTTTCCTTGGGTACAAAGGAGTTGGACAACAATGCTACAGTTTTTGATACTCCATTTGTTGATATGAGCTTTAGAGTTGATTCACAGGATATGGATGGTAATACTCTAGAGACTAGTAACTTTGAGGATACTCCTTTAGACAGTGCATCAGAGGAGGTTTGTAGGAGACAATCAAGCCAGTACCATCATGTGTCTAATCAGTTGAGAGTTAGTGAGCGAGACATTGCTATCGCTTGCCAACATTTCGATGCTGCTCGTCAATTGTTAGTAGTTTATGGATGGGGTTCTCCTACTAGTGATGAGCAGGGAGACAATTATCTTTCCTTGATAGAGTTCCACTCTTTATGGGAGGCTATCCAGATTCTAAGACATGATTATATGCAGTTGGTAGCTAACAGAGATTATCTTATGGAGTGGGGCAGTACAACATATGATGCATTGTTGGCCAAGGAAGATGAGGTGAGTGAGCTTACTGAGTAGCTTGAGGTGACTTCTGAGATTCTTGAGAGTACACAGTTGGCTTTCAAGGAGTCACAGTTTCATTTGGCTAAGGTGACCATGGAGTTAGAGCAACTACAGTCTTTACTAGATTCTGTACAGTCACAAGCTGTAGTGTCTGATGATCCAAGGATGTCCATGGTCAAGATTGTCAAAGATAGTGGAGATGGGGATGCATCCATCCTTGATACTAACATTGGCATATCAGGTTCATCCCCACTAGAGTCAAGTTCAGTTGAGTTAGGTGCTGCAATAAACTGCTGTGGTATGCCTGACACGGTGGTGGCCTCTAGTACTAATGGCACAGAGACTAGATATGTTGTATCAAAGATCATGTGTGATGTTGGTGAGACGACAGTTGGCATGGTTCCTGCTAGTAATATTACTCCCTTGGCAATGTCTTCAGAGGTAGTAGTCAATTCCAACTTGGTTAGTGATTGATTGCAGTTAGTTTCATCTGGATTACAGTCTGAGCCACCGACTAAGATTGGCACATTCTATCAGCACTACACTGTGAGGCATGCTCATCAATTTACCTTTGATGACCATGTTGATGAGATGATGATACAGAGATGTACTTTGGTTCCTAGTGCTTGTCATCAGTTATGGGACGATTTGATGTCCCAGGATGAGAGTTGTGATGGGCATGACATGGCAATAGGTTATACAGTTGATAGCTTGATAATACATGACTTAGAGTAGGAGTTTGGGAGTGATGCTTCAGCAGTTGTTAATACTGATTCTACTCCTTTGGCTATGACATCTCCTGATTTAGCTGGCAATCAGTCACAGTGGGCTATATCACTTGTTCATGGCAAATTTGGTTTGGGTTCCATTTCTTGCTCTTTATCTTGTAATGTCTTTTCACCATCAACAGTGCATGGGAGTTATGGTTATGAGATAGTGGCCAGTGATTTGCATAGTTGTGTTGACTGTAAGAGTTGTACAGTTTGTGGATTCTCCATACTTGGTATAGTTTCATGCGAGAGCATTCACCATTGTTGCAGAGGTGGATTGTACATTCCATATAGGCCAGTGGGATGCGTTGATGGTATTTACTATGTTGGCAGTTTGATTTGTCCACTTTACTTGGGTTCTAATGTTCTAAGAGTTTGTGTCTCGTGGGTTTCTGACTGTGGTAGTGGTGATTTTGGAGTTTGGTTGAGCTATAATTGTCAGTTTGATTATGGATTCCTCTTGGTCATAGTGCAGAGGATATTGCAGGGGCTTGTGTTAATTGGCAGTAGTATAGTTCATGACTACATTTGGGATCCAGGTGGATTGATTGGTTTATTTTTCAGCCATTGCTTGAGGACAAGAAATATTTGGGAGGGGAGGACTTGTCATGTCCCCTTTTCAAATAATTAAGAAATAATAATCTTTGCTAAGGCATGCAGGCCCAAAAAGGCAAAGTTTCAGCAAAAAGGGGATAATCTTTGGAAGTGAATGGACTAATAAATGAAAATTATTATTAAAATATGTTTTATTAACCCCTCTTGGACGTGAGTTAGGGTTATGCCATTTTTAAAGGGGTTTGGAGGCATTTTGGGCCCATTCCAGAACTTGATTTTTGCTCATTTCTTTGTTATTCTTCAGAGGCTGCCAAACCTGTGGAGAAGGAGACCCAAGAACGAGAGTTTGCAGGTTTCCAGGGAGACCCAAGAATGGGAGTTTGCAGGTTTCTAGGAAGGCTAAGGATGGGAGTTTGAAGCCATTCCATGTGCATGCTCATGCAGAGTTTGCCTTTGTGCTGAACAGTGCAGATTTGTGGGTTTTCGGGTGTATATTTTGTAAGAGTTTGGTGTTTCCAGTTGAGTATTTCATATCAGTTTGGGTTGCTGCTGTATATCAGACTTTTAAATGTTAAAATAGAGCTGAAAATATGTATTTGGATATGATTATACTTTTGTGATAGATTATTAAGTTTTTGTGGTGATTTCGAGCTATTTTGTGCTATTTTCAGGAGTTCGATGAGCATTGTTTTTGTCCTCCGTTTGGGAGCTATTGTGTGCATGTTATACAGATCTAGAAATGTCATTTTATAAGCTATTATGCTGCTCAAATTTCTGTAAAAATGTCCACTTTTAGATTTATTAATAATAGGTGAAGCTGTGAAGCTTTTGGCACTATTTCTAGCATACCCGATTTGGGGTTTATTGAGAAATTGGTGGATCTTTGAAATATTGGTTGTTTGATCTTAAAGATCTGATTAGAGGTTGGAAATATCATACAAAACTAGTAAAGGGACATTTCAGAACCAGTGACACTTTATTGTGATAATACAAGTGCTATCAATATATCAAAGAATCTTGTGATGCATACAAAGACAAAGCACATTGCAATCAAGTATAATTATGTAAGGGAATTGGTTCAAGATAAAGAGATGAACATGGGATATATTAACACAAAGGGGAAAATTTTTGATATCTTCACAAAAGCATTACATAAGGATGCTTATGAGTATCTAAGAGGTAAACTAGGGATGATACCCCTATCAAAGGCTATGTAAAAGATAGAGGGAGTTCCCTACATCAAACAAGATGACATTCATTTAATACAAATTGATGCAGTGGATCTTACTTTAGGAATTGCTTAATGTAATCACAGAACTGAAACTACAAAATAGTCACAAGCAAGGTGACAGAGAGAGAAATTGAAGAACCTACAAAAGCCTATATCTGTATACTATAAAGATGCCAAGTGTTGAGCCTATGTCTTTGGAATTATTGTCAAAGAGGGAGAAAGTACACTAAATTAATTAGGTACAAGAGGAATAAATGGAGAAAGTACATCATCAAAAGATCAAAAAGTAGTAGAAACTAATCAAAGAGGGAGAAAGCAATTAAAGAAAGGATCTGAACAAAGAGGGAGATATTCTTCTGATCAGAGGGAGTTATATTTTGTAACCTAATCAAAAGATTGAAGTTGTTGATAGAGGGAGAAATTTCAATACAAGCTTTCTTTTTGGCATTGTCTTTATGTTTTAACCTAGTTAGTTTGATGAAACAAGATTTTCATCATTTGATTGACTTGGTTGATCAATTTGGTTTTCCATCAATGCCAAAGAGGCAGATTGTTGATATCTGATTGAAAAGATCATTGATTAGAAAGATTGTTGAAAAAGACTATGTGTTTCAATCATTATTTTGTCACTGATGTCAAACTTACTATTTGTTGGTAAGACAATTGCTTATATGTTTCAAATACTATCACTTAGTTGATTGATGAGGGAGATTCGATCAACAAGATGTAACAAAAGTACCTAGAGGAAAGATTGACTTATGATTATGTAATGAAGTACAATGATCAATTAAGATAGTGATAACATAATGTATTGATGATCTACTTGAGGTTATATAATGGCTGGCTACATTTAGAAAGATCAGAAGAATAAGTTAAACAATGTTCATTTGCCAAGCTTGACCAAGTGGATAGTAGGTGCCAAGAAAAGTTAGTTCAAGCCAAGCAAAAAGTCAGTTGAAGCTGAGTGAAAAAAAATTCTAGTGAATGCCGAGAAAGTTAGTAGATGTCGAGTAATTTTCAATTGATGTCGAGCACCAGTAAAATCCAGTTGATGTCGAATGATTTTACAGTTGATGCCAAGTGACATAGTATGTGCCGAGATCCAGAAGATTGATAATGCCAAGCTGTTACATTATGAAAAAGATAAAAGATTAGCCAAATAAAAGCTGAGAAGTTTATTTTCTTGGAACTTTTTAATCAGGAGGAAGATGAGGTTGATGAGCTGGTGGCACATAATCTTAAGTAAACCATTTTAAAGGCAAACTCAAATGGATTTTAAGAGAAGTTTCTAGAGAAGACAAGATATGGGGTAGATACATTGTATCCTACCTAATCCATCCAAAAACCCTAATTTAGACAATGGATAATGAGTGGGAAAATGTTCTAATTTCCTATATATAGGAATATTTGGTCATGAAGCAAAAGAGTTAGAGAGTTTGGTGTGAAAATCTAATAAGTCTGCAATGGCGTACTAAACAAGAAGGTTTAAGAGGATGAATGCTTGAAGGTTGAACAAGCTATTAGAGCTACAAAGAATGGAAGCCAAGTAGAGTTAAGGACTAAACATAGATCTATAATCTGCAAGTGAGGTTGTAAGTTGTATCAAATCAAAGCTCTATTGTCACTTTCTAACAATTGTATTAGTCTAGGGTAAATCCTTTAGAGTAAGGTTGACTTAACAGTCACTGGAAAATCCTTTGACAAGGTGGCATTCCAAGTGAATGGCCTAAATTCCTCTAACAAGACTCACTTTTAACAAGGTGACTAAAATCCCTTAACCGAGTCACACTTAATAGTGTGTATTGTAACCTTTAATAGGGCATCACTTCAGAAGAGTGAAAAAGGAGTAGCATGTTACTAGTGCTTTTTACCAAATTGGGTTTCTGAGTTAAATTATTGTGTCAAATATTCTGATGTATGTGTTGTGTTTCATGTTTTACATTTTAGCAAGTTGATTTGATAGTAACATATAAGTTTTACTTGATACACAATAAATGCATGCATGGGTACGAATGTTTTATGGGCTCACTGAATTGTGAAAAGTTTTATTTGTACATTTGGACCTTGAATAACTGATTCACCAACACCCCCCCCCCCCCCCCCCCCAAGTTATTCTAAAGAATTCTAACAAACTAGAACCTGAAAGAGAGAGATAATGAACTTGACATCGTTTTTCAAGATGAACCCATTGAAGAACAAAGAAGAAAAGAACCTGTATTAGAAAAATATGTGAGAAGACATCATGCACCTAAAAAAATCATTGGAGATAAAGAATATGATGTTATGATAAGAAAAAGACTCAGAAGTGATACATGCTTACTTTGAGAGTTTGAGCCCAAATCTATGAAAGATGCTTTGGAGAATGAAGATTGGGTACAAGCAATGAATGAAGAAATTGAGTAGATTGAAAAGAAGAAAACATGGACACTAGTACTCAAACCTAAAGAAAAAAATGTTATTGGAACAATGTGGGTATTCAAAAATAAGATGAATGAAAAAGGTGAGGTCACGAAGAACACAACTAGATTGGTATATAAAGGATATGCTCAAGAAGAAGGTGTTGACTATAGGGAAAATTTTTCTTTTGTAGCAAGACTAGAAGGAGTTAGAACACTGCTTGCATATTCTTCTTATAAAGGATTTAATTTATATCAAATGGATATCAAATCTATATTTCTAAATGGGATACTTGAAGAAGTATACATAGGACAACCTGAAGGATTTGTGGATCCTAGCAAAAAAAAAAATGGTGTGTAAGCAACACAAAGCTTTATATGGTTTGAAGCAAGCCCCTAGAGCATGGTATGAAAGACTAAATAACTATTTGGTGAAGATTGGTTTCAAAAGAACAAATGATAACACCAATCTATATTTGAAGACTAGTAAGAAGAATGAGGTATTGTTATCTAAATTTTTTGTTGATGATATCATATTTGGAGGCAAGGAAGCATTATGAAAATCATTTGCTGATGAAACAAAGAAGGAATTTGAAATGTCAATGTTTGGAGAGATTAAATTCTTTGTTAGCTTACAACTATATCAAATGAAGCAAGGTATCTTCATTACTTAGTTCAAATATATCAAGGAGATACTAAATTTTATTGAGATGGAAGATTAAAGACTAGTTAGTACACCTATTTCTATTGGACATAAGTTATTTAAGAATGATGATTCTACTGATGTGAACAAGACACAATATCAATCAATGATTGGAAAATTGCAATATGTTGTTCATAGCAGACCTGATATTGCATTAGTAGTTGGGATGGTTGCAAGATTTTCTAAAAGTCCTAAAGAAAACCACATGATGCCTACAAAAAGAATATTGAGATATCTAAAAGGAACAAAAGGTTATCGATTGTATTAAAAGAAGAATGATAGGTTTGAACTAAAGGTATTCACTGATTCTGATTGGGTAGGAAATGTTGATGATAGAAAAAACACAAGTGGTGGTGCATTCTTTCTAAGAAAGAGACTGATTTCATGGACAAGCAAGAAAAAAACTACATTTCCCAATTAATAGCTAAAGCTGAATATGTGGCAGCGGAAGTGCATTGTTCAAATATCATATGGATCAAGCAATTGATGAAAGGTATGAAGGAAGAAATTACTGATCTAGTGGTTATCTATTGTGATAACACTAGTGCTATTAACATATCAAAGAATCCTGTAACACACACAAAGACAAAACACCTTGCTATCAAGTATCATTACTTGAGAGAGTGAGTACAAAACAAAGAAGTGAAATTGGATATGTGAACACTAAAGAGAAAATTGTTGAAATATTCACTAAAACTCTACCTAAAGATGCTCATGAATATCTTAGAGGTAAACTAGGGGTGATTCCCCTAGACAAAGAAACTTAAGAAAAGATGGTTCTTTGCATCAAATGTGTTGATCAGACTATCTTACTAATTGATGCAAACAATTCTACTTTAGGAGTTGCCTAAGGTAGTAGTGAGGAAGAAGAACATAATGATGGATCAGTCATACAAAGATGGAAAATGATGAAGACTTTAGAATTGATATGAAAGTAGCTACATTAGAAAGATATATGAGTTAAAGATGTCTTTGGCATTGTTGTCAAAGAGGGAGAGATTATCTAGTCACCATGAGGAAGAAGATGTAATTCAGTTACCATAGAGAGAGAGATATCATGGGAGAGATTATTAGAAAGGTTATCTAGCAGAATAAAATCAAAATGAAAGAGGGAGATAATAAAAGCTAGACAAGATACTTAAGTAAGAAGGAGAGATTACTTAGAGGGAGTTCATAAGACTTAAATGAGGTGTTGCTAAATTTGATATGATAGAAAGAGAGTTATAGAAAGAGAGTTACAGATGAGAATCAGAATGAAACTAAGGATATTAATGAAGGTCTGATACATTGAGGGTGTTACTCAAGATAGTACATGTTTTGGATTGCATGGTAACTTGAAGTATTTTAGTGGTGTTTTTATCAATGTCAAAGAGGGAGATTGCTGGAAACTATAATTGAGACAATTGTTATGTTGTCATTGATGTCAAATTTATTGGTGAGACAATTTTTTAACAAGGTGTTCTTCTAGTGGAATATTCTAAATTCCTCTAACAAGGCCACTTCTAAGAGGGTGATTAAATCTTTTAACAAGGTCACATTTAATAGTGTGTTTTTTAACCTTTAACAGGGTTGACTCCGAACAAAGCTTACTTTAGAAGAGTGAAAATTAGTGACATGTTGCTGGTGGTTTTTCCCAAATTAGGTTTCCATATTAAATCCTAGTGTCAAACTTGTGTGGATGTTATTATGGAGTTTTACTAATGACTGCTTACATTCTACAAGTCTAACCAACCTTCTTTTACTGATTAATGGTTACATTCTACATTTTTTTAATCCTCTTATTCCATCTTCTCTCCTACATCTAACCAACTTTCTTTTATAGCCAACTAAGCCACAAGTTGGATAGTCAATCTTTTAATTACAATATAGTTCCATACTTGAAAGAGTAAACCAAAATCCATGCAAGAGACATAATGAAATGA
This sequence comes from Cupressus sempervirens, assembly GCA_028749045.1. Lineage (NCBI taxonomy): Eukaryota > Viridiplantae > Streptophyta > Pinopsida > Cupressales > Cupressaceae > Cupressus > Cupressus sempervirens. The sequence goes on along the minus strand of CM053786.1, from coordinate 269,378,938 downwards.
TGCACACTTAAAAATAGGTTCACACGTATGTTAGGAGTCGGCTCCTAACTACACAAGATGCCACATCAACAACAAAAACCACGCTGATTAGAAAAACACGTTGCACAAGATGAATATAGTAGGAAAATATGACCAATAAGAATGACATAGAACTCAATAAATAAGGAACATAAGAATTTGCACGCTTAGGAAAATGATTTAAGATAGGCCCTCAACATGAATACAAATGCGTATAACATGAAAACCAAAGCAACAATGACTACTTCATGAACAATAGAATGGTACAGAAAAACAAGAATATTTTTTATTGATGCAAGATTTCTCAAAGAACAAAGATGCTCTTGCGTCAGCATATAGTGTTTCAAAGACTTCTTAGGTCCACTCGGTTAAGATATTTTTGTACTACTTGATGGTCAAAAAGTAATAATAAAATGATGTGTTAGGTTTTAGCACTGTCTTGCATGTTTATATCCCTTCTTCACTCTATCTCTTCCTTCTAATATCTTTCTGGATGATTTGCACACTCACACTTCAACTTAGCTCCTTTGCTTCATCTTCACACTACTATTCTACTCAGTTCATCTCTTTTTTTCTTCTTTCTACTTCAAAATCCAAAAATGATTAGCAAAATCAACAATAAGAAACATCTTGTTCCTCCCTTTAAATAGATAATTTTTTCCATTCCAGAATCTTCCAAATTTTTCTGCTTAATTACCATCGTAGGTCTCCATTAGCTTCACACTCATTAAATCTAGACACTTAAGAAATAGACTTCCTCCTTGAAATTTATGCTCCAAATGAAATTGTTAATATTTTTAATTAGATATTCTTTGAATAAATCTAGCTATTTATCTCATAAATGACTTCATATTTATCTTTTAAACTTCCCAACATTCTTAATTTTCATGAAATGTTAGCCTCAAATTAATATTTTATGAACTTGTTCTTCTTGTTACTTCTTAGTGATCATTATAACCTTCTCGATAAACACTTGACTTGGTTAACACTAAAATTACTTAGCTAACACTAAACTTTAACACTTCTTTCACAGGTGCTCAGTGACAACTATAGTATCTTGGTTAGTAGTGTATTCCTTCATTCAATGATCAAATTGTCTTGCATACACATCTTGCTTAAGACCATGTAAAGAAATCAAACCAACATTATATAGTCAAAGTTTAACCCATTTAAGAGCCTATTGAATATCATACACTTATCAACACTCACATCATCATACTTTCTTCAAATCATCTTCATCAATAAAATCCCCTTCATCAATCAAATGGTAGGACACTTGAGTGAATTATCATAATGTCTAATCAATTAAGGCTTGACATCAATGACAACATGACAATTGATACAACTCTTACACATACATTATCATTATTATCAGTTTGGGGCTAAAAATATACCCCTTTGGTATTGATGGTAACACATAAACATAAGATAACATTACACAACATTATATCTTAAGATAATCAAATGAATGCACTACCAATCAACACAACTCTTTAGCAATCTGTCTTCATTCGAGTTCTCTGCAACAAGTTCAACATTTTCAGCTTGTCTCCACTTTGACAAATTTTTCCCCTTTAGGTGTACTTCACTTATTGTTTAGTAGCATCACTCTATATCAACTTGTAGATATACTCTCCCTCTTCAATCAACATGTCACTCTTTTATTAGTTTACTTTCCTTCTTATAGATTCTCTTCTCCTAATTAGTTCATTGCCCCCTTTGACAACAATGCCAAAGGTAACTATAAGTTACAATGTGAAACATATAAAACTTTGTAGTAATACCTTGTACCTTGCATATAATATTTACATTAATTTCATTACAACCTCTTTCACAACTTCAGGAAATAATCCCTAAAGAGTGAACTCTTGCATCAACTCTAAAAAGACATATTCGATCATCCATGAATTGATGCAACATACATCCTTTCTTAGTGAATTTTTGATAAGGGAAGGTGTTGGAAATATGGATAAGTAGGGTAAGTTGGAATAGTGTTAGTGTTTTCATTTATGGAAAAATATATTTTGTATAAAGAAGATACTATGTACAGATGAAGATTCCACAATTAGACATGGAAAAATATCAAAGTATCAGTTAGCTATCCAACATAAAGAGATAGTTTTGATGTTTATAGATGACAGAGATATTATTGGCACATGTGCAGTTGGGTATGGATAGTACAGAATGTCAGGATGACATATGTAAGTGTGCAAGTCAATACAAAAATTACTGAATAAGTTATGAATTAAATACCAATAAAGGCAATATACAGGCAGAACAAAATATAATAGAAAATTGTGAATTATGGGCTAAGGAATTATTTTGTTTATGAAATAATTACTTGACTAATTAGGGACAAAATCCTAGATTTTTTCCCTAAGAGAGTAAGAATTAATTTTGTATTATTCCAAGTGTGTGAAAGCTTCAAAGTTGATTGAACAATTTTGTAAAATATAAAGGTATAAAGGAAAGATGATGATATGCGAATTTGTGTAAGTTGCAAGTGTTAGCATGAATTTTGATGGTATTCCTTTGCATTGGAGAAATATTTTATGATTGACATGTTGCATTCATGACTATGTTTGTCATTGATGTCAACATAATAGTGGTTTTTGTGGTGACTGACAAAGTAATAGATAGAGAACAAGGTCGTACGAACAAAGTATTAATGATCACATCAAGCATGGTTGTAGACATGTTTGACACTATTTCTTGATGATGTGGTTAAGTGTGTATGAAGAAAGTCAAAGATGTGGAGAAGATATGTTTGATTTATAGAGGACAATATACAGATAGAGTACCTAACAAACTTTTTTTGATGTTTGGATTGTATCTCCTAATAGAGATAGAATCATGAGTCATGCAGATAGATAGTAACAATAAACAACCTAATGATGACATCATGGAGTGTGCAAGGTTTGATGTCTCACATGTAATAATTTGTAAAGATCATGAGCCGAAAGAGTTGTGTAAATTGTAAAATAATTAATTATCTTAAAGAGGTCCTATTATAATTAATTAGGAAAGCCTCATGACTGACTCAAGGAATTATTTTGAGGATATGGTATAAAGGAAGGATATATTACTTGTTTGGATATATGCATGGAGTGTGGATTGTGCTAACAAAAGCAGAGTATTTGGTAAATGTGAGTAAGCAATCCAAGGGATTATTAGATGCAAAGTTGGTGATTTGGTGTTAAGATCAAGACAAAGGATTGGTCTGGTTGACATGACAAAGAGATAGAGAGGAAGTACAAGTATAATTTAGTCTATTATTCTGCAAGGAATAATATAGAGATTAGTTGGATAGTGAGTTTAGTGGTCTTGCCCTTGGAATTGTTTGGATAGTGGGTCCATCTGCCTTCTACAACTCCTAATAGGGATTCAAAGTCTCCTAACAGGGACTAATATACATCGAATGTATTTGTTGAGTCCTAATAGGATCCATCATCTAATAAGGAACATTTATATTAGTACAACATTTTGTGGGTACCATCCCTACTGGGGTTTTCCCTCTGATAAAGGGTTTCCCTAGTTAACATATATGGTGTTATTGTGTATGTGTATCTTGTTATGGTTGTTGATTATATTGTTAACATGAATAAAGGTTAATAATGTTGATAGGTGTTTTAATAGATGGATAACTAATTCACCCCCCTCTTATTTATATTGGTGGAATTTACTTTCTAACAATTGGAATTAGAGCATTAGGTCCTTGAAGAGAAAGTTTAACAGCTTTGGGAGATCAATGGCGGGTCACTTCATAAAAGAAAGTCCTAAATTTGATGGAGCCTGTTAGGATAAACCACGGACAGAAATAAAAACTACATGCAAATATAACCAATAGCAAAAAATAATAAAACACACAGAAATGAACACAAGGCACCAAGATTTAACGTGGTTCACCCAATCCCTGGGCTACGTCCACCAAACAGCAAGTCCGATCTTATTACAATCCAGTGATTACAACCTGATTACAATTCGTAATCCCTTACAGCTCAATACCGCCGCAAGAACCAATTTTGTATCACCACATATCAAAAATACCCAACCCTAAGCCCTTTTTATACAAGTATTAAACCGCTTTAGGGTTATAACATGTCGGCCATAATATGTTGGCTACCATGTCGATGTCGGCTACTTCCAAAATTTTTTTTTTTATGAAGTATGTATAGTACTTTCCTGATCAGTCACCACAATCTAACAATCTCCCACTTGGGGACTGACCAGGCTCCACACTAAACAACAATCTCCCACTTGGAGACTGATCCTGTAGCAATACAACTACCGCATGGGGCTCCCACTGGATCAAACCACCCTGGACTCTGCTGTTCTTTTATTCACATTTAGTCTAAAAGACCAACTGAAGCTGAAGAGGAGTTCAGCTTCTCCCTTGTGACAACCTTTGTCAACATATCTGCTGGATTTTCATTGGTATGTATCTTCTCCAGCTTTAACTGTCCATCCTCCAAAACTGACCGAATGAAATGGTACCGCAACTGTATGTGTTTGGTCTTAGAATGCAGAGCTGAATTCTTAGCAAGATGAATGGCACTCTGACTATCTGTGAACAAAAAATTATCCTTCTGAGGATGTCCCAATTCTTCCAAGAAGAACTGAAGCCATATCATCTCTTTGGTGGCCTCTGTAGCAGCAACATACTCTGCCTCTGTAGTGGAGAGAGCATTAATCTTCTGTAGCCTAGAAACCCAGCTCACGGCTGCCCCACCAACAGTAAAGACATAACCTGTAGTACTCCGCCTGGTATCAATATCCCCAGCCAAATATGAGTCAACATAGCCCTGTAAATCAGTAGTAGAGCCCCCAAAGTGTAAACACTTATTGGATGTTCCTCTCAAATATCTGAGAATCCACTTGACAGCATTCCAATGCTCAAAACTTGGATGACTCATATACCTGCTAACGACTCCCACTGCATGTGCAATATCTGGCCTAGTGCATACCATAGCATACATCAAACTTCCTACAGCTGAAGCATAGGGTACCTTGGACATCTTATCCTCCTCTTCCTGTGTCTTGGGACACATCTCCTTAGTCAATTTCAAATGACCAGGTAAAGGTGTGCTGACAGCTTTAGCATTCTCCATAGAGAAACGTTGCAACACCTTCTCAACATAATCAGCTTGAGATAGCGTCAATGTTCTGTTCTTCCTATCTCTGCAAATCTTCATACCAAGGATTTGTTTTGCTGCCCCCAAATCCTTCATAGCAAATGCATGTGCTAATTGGCGTTTCAGCCCCTTAATATCATCCATGTTAGACCCAGCTATAAGCATATCATCAACATATAAACATAAAACAATGTAGCTATCATCATCCAACCTCTTAAAATAAACACAGTAATCTGAATGACACCTATTATATCCATGCTCATGCATAAAACTGTCAAATTTCAGATACCATTGCCGAGGTGCTTGCTTCAGGCCATATAAACTTTTCTTCAATTTGCACACTAAGTTCTCCTTACCTTTGACCTCAAAACCCTGTGGCTGAGCCATATATATTTCTTCATCCAAATCACCATGAAGAAAGGCTGTTTTAACATCCATCTGCTCTAAATGCAAATCTTCAGTAGCCACAAGACTTAAAACAGTACGAATAGAAGTCATTTTAACAACAGGAGAAAATATTTCATCAAAATCAATTCCTTTTTTCTGTGCAAATCCTTTTACAACTAACCTGGCCTTAAATCTTTGCTTACCTCCTTCCTCTTCTTTCAACCTGTAAACCCATTTATTCTGTAAAACCTTTTTACCTGCAGGCAACTTGCACAATTCCCATGTCTTATTTTTCAGCAAAGAGTCCATTTCATCTTTCATTGCAGACTCCCACTGAATCTTAGTATCCACCTGCACAGCTTCATCATAACTTTCAGGTTCACCAGCATCAGTAAGTAAAATAGAATACAAAGAGGGAGAAAAGCTTTGTGGAGGTCTAATTGGCCTTGTTGACCGTCTAACATTCACTGGTGTATGTGGTATTTGTTGTTGCGGTTGTTGCACATCATGAGGAATGGCTGGAACATCAGCTTTTGGAGTATCATCCAGCACTACATAATCATCTTCTTTCTTCTCATGTTGCTGCAACAGATCTTTGTACAACACTTTTTCATTGAATATGACATCCCGGCTTCTTATAATTTTATGATTTTCAAAATCCCAAAGCCTATAACCAAATTCATTAATGCCATATCCAACAAAGACACATTTCTTTGATTTAGCTTCTAGCTTGGTTCTATTTTCAGAGTCTATATGAGCAAAAGCTTCACAACCGAAGGTCTTGAGAAAAGAATAACTCACCTTCTTACCAGTCCATGCTTCCTCTGGAATACCACAGCCCAAAGGAGTAGAGGGACCTCTATTAATCAAATATACTGCAGTATTGACAGCCTCCGCCCACATGTGTAAGGGCAACCCAGCATGCAACCTCATGCTCCTTGCACTCTCCATTATAGTCCTGTTCATGCGTTCAGCCACTCCATTTTCCTGTGGAGTCCTTGGAATAGTTTTTTGTCTACGAATACCATTAGTGGAGCAATAATCTTCAAATTCATGACTGCAATACTCACCACCATTATCAGATCTGAGACATTTTAATTTCTTACCAGTCTCATTTTCAACCAAGCTTTTCCATTTCTTAAAAGTTTGAAATACATCAGATTTCTATTTAAGGAAATAAACCCATACTTTTCTAGTTGCGTCATCAATAAATGTAACATAATAATGAGAGCCACCAAGGGAAGATACCTGAGCCGGTCCCAATACATCTGTATGCACAAGTTCTAATTTCTCCTTTTTGTTTTCCTTCCCTGTCTTTACAAAACTCACTCTCTTTTGTTTTCCATACACACAACTTTCACAGAAATCCATATTCACACATTTTAGACCTGGTAAAACTTTCCTTGAATGAAGTACTTTCATACCTTTCTCACTCATGTGCCCAAGTCTATTGTGCCACAGCGCTGTATCAGAATCCACAACAGCTATTTGTTCTCCCTGCTCATCTGCAGTAATTGTTCCTGAATATTCATTTTTCTCTGAAACAATCAAAGTAGAAGGAACAATATGACCTGTACAAAGATATAAGGTGCCTACTTTCACACCTTTTTCTACTACAAGGGAACCTTTTGAAACCTTCCAATTTTTATCATTAAAAGTAACTACACAACCCTCATCACCGAGTTGCCCTACTGAAATTAAATTTCTACTTAGTTTTGGAACATGTCTTACCTCATGTAGTAGCCAATGATTCCCATTCTGCAACTTAATCTTAATTTTTCCCTTTCCAACAATCTGACAGGGTTCATTATCCCTCAAATAAACAAGCCCAAAATCCCCTTGGACATAATCAATAAAATAACCTCTATGAGGTGTAGCATGAAAAGAAGCACCAGAATCTAAAACCCATGAATCATCAACACTCTCTAAAGACAGAAGCAAAGCATCCTCTTCGGATTTGTTACTTACCACATTTGCCTCTTTGTCTCCATCTGATTTATCTCCTTCATTTTTCTTTCGAGTCCAGCAATCTTTCTTTTTGTGCCCTGGTTTCCCACAGTACCAGCAATCATTTGGTCCTCTCGATTGAGACCTCCTCCCCTTTGACTTTCCTCTTGATTTCCCACGATTTCCAGAGTTACTTCCTCTTTCAGTCGTTCTGCCCCTGCTTTGTGCATTTAAAGCACTTCCTGATGTAGATCCACCTGAGGATTTTCTACGAGTTTCCTCACTTAAAATAACACCGATCACATCATCATATTTTAGGGTACTAGATCCAGGAACAGAATTACTCACCGCCATTACCAAGCCATTCCAGCTTTCAGGCAAAGAACACAAAATCAAGAGAGCCCTAATTTCTTCATCAAAATTGATACCCACAGAAGATAATTGACTAGTAATAGTATTAAACTCATTTAAATGATCTGCAACAGATCCACCTTCTGCCATTTTCATATTAAATAAACGCTTCATGAGAAATACCTTATTTGAAGCGGAGGGCTTTTCATACAGTGTCGCTAGGGTTTTCATCAAATCTTCTGTCGTCTTTGCTTTTGTAATATTAAATGCCACCGATGGTGCCAAGCATAACCGAATGCTTCCAAGTGCCTTTCTGTTCAAAAGATCCCATTCAGCCTCTGACATAGTTCCCTGATTCTTGGCTTTTCCTTCCAACGGCTTCCACAAATCCTTCTGATATAAATAGTCTTCCATTTGCATCTTCCATAACTGGAAGTTCTGCCCATTAAACCTATCAACCCTCAGCTTACCATCATCTGCCATTGCTCCCACTCAACTGTGAGACTCCCACTTAACCGTGAGACTTTCCTGCAGAGGATAACTGAGAAACAACTAGGCTCTGATACCACTTGTTAGGATAAACGACAGACAGAAATAAAAACTACATGCAAATATAACCAATAGCAAAAAATAATAAAACACACAGAAATGAACACAAGGCACCAAGATTTAACGTGGTTCACCCAATCCCTGGGCTACGTCCACCAAACATCAAGTCCGATCTTATTACAATCCAATGATTACAACCTGATTACAATCCGTAATCCCTTACAGCTCAATACCGCTGCAAGAACCAATTTCGTATCACCACATATCAAAAATACCCAACCCTAAGCCCTTTTTATACAAGTATTAAACCGCTTTAGGGTTATAACATGTCGGCCATATGTCGGCCATAATATGTCGGCTACCATGTCGATGTCGGCTACTTCCAAAATTTTTTTTTTTCGGGGCGATGCCCCGAACCCCACTATTTATGAAGTATGTATAGTACTTTCCTGATCAATCAGCACAATCTAACAGAGCCAACTATGATAGCTGGAAGGAAAAGATGAAGACTTGTTTGCTATTTATGGGTCTAGGATATTTGATTTTGACAAAGAATGACAAAGCAATTGTGGAAGAAAACAAACTTCAGGAATGCAGTGAAGCAAAAAGAGATATGTTTATGTGTAATATATGAGCCAAAGAAGCAGTACTAAAAAATATTTCTAAAAATGAATACAATCAGGTAAGATCTTTAGAAACATCTCATAAAATTTGGAACACTTTAGAAACTACCTTTGAAGGAGATAAGCATGCTAAAAGAGGAAGAGTACATAATTGGATATATTTGTTTAAAGATGCTAAAATGATGGAAGATGAATCCATGAGAAGCTATGTTGGTAGAATATCTAAGATTGTTGCAAGAATTAAGTCTTGTGAAGGATCTAAAGAGGAAGATGAGATTTTATGGAAGATTATGAAAACTTTAACACCACCATTCAAATAGGTAGCACAGATGATTGAACTTTTGATACCATGTACCGAGAAGTTCACCAGGGAGACTTTGCTTGGAAGATTGGAAGCAACAAAATCAAGTTTGAGGTAGTCTGGAGAATTGACAAAAGTGGAGACAACTTTTAGTGCATTAAGTGTTCATCCTTGTTTTACAAGAAGTGCAAGCACCAATGGAGACTATGCTAGTAGCAGTAGATTCAAATCTGAAGATGACATGAAGAGTGAAGAAGGAATAACCCTGCTTGTAAGAACAAAACCAGATGGTAAGAATTTTTTTAAAATGTTGGTCTTGTAATGAATTTGGGAATGATGCTTCTAAGTGTTCTAAAAGAGAAAAAAAGTGTTAGAGTAATAAAGTATTTTCTTATTAATTAAATTATATTGATTTAATTATTAAGTCACTTATTATCTCTAGTTTATTTAAGCTAAAATTTGGGCATATAATAATTAATTCTTTGATTAATTATTATCATGCAACCTAGGTTTTACCTTTTAAGGTTTCCATCTCCTTTATAAGGATCAATCTCTTTGTAACAATTCATTCACTTTTGATTATAAATTTTTTTCTTTTTACTCATCAAGAATTTCTCTTTAGGGGATCTAAGAATTCCAACCTCTGTAGCTTTTGCTTATCTCTTTCCATGACAAGTGTTTGCATGTGGGTGATTCTTGCAAGTTGTTAGGTTGATCTTTCATCAACTTGACAAAAAGTATAAGAGGAATTTCAAGCCTAGAAGACCTAGAAATTGTTTGTATGCAAATGAAGATGATGAATCCAAGGAAAGAGTTCAGAGTGAAAGTGATGATGAAATAGGATTTATGGCTACAAAAGAAGAGAATTCTAAAAAAATAATATCGCAAGATAAGTATTTGAAAGACTTGTTGAAAAGATTTGGCTTCGAAAGTTGTAAGCCTGTTGGAACACCTATTGTAACTAGTTACAAGTTATCTAGCAAAGATGAGACACCTACAATTGAGCACAAGAAGTATATATATAATTAGAGGTTTGCAATATCTAACTCACACCAGACCAGATATAGGAAATGCATTTGGGATAGTATCAAGATTTCAAGATGATCCTAAGGAATCTCATTATGCAACAATAAAGAGGATATTTAGATATCTAAAGGGTACACCTGATTTTGGATTATGGTATGATAGATCAAGTGATCTCACTTTATATACTTATACTGATGTGGATTAGGAAAGCAATATGGAGGATAGAAAGAGCACTAGTGGTGGAGCATTTTTCCTTAGAGGAAGATTGGTTTCTTGGCTAAGCAGGAAACAAGATTGTATTTCACAGAGTACATATGAAGTAGAGTATGTACCAGCAACAAATAGTTGTAATCAGATCATGTGGATGAAGTAGATGCTCAAGGAAATTGGGATAGAATTTTCAAAACCTGTTATCATACATTGTGATAACACAAGTATAGTGAGTATGTCTAAGAATCTTGTGTTGCATTCTAAGACTAATCATATATCTATTAAGTATCATGTTTTGAGAGAGAAATTTGTAGAGAAAGAAATTAGATTGGAGTTTGTAAGTACTAAAGAGAAGATTGCAGATATCTTTATGAAGCCCTTACCTAAAGATACATTTGAATACTTGTGAGGTATGCCCTTGCCTACTTCTAAGTAGATGATGCAGAGAGTGCATCAACATAATGGTACTAAGCACTATTATTTGATTGGACTGAATGCTAATGCTTCATGTATGGGGGAGTATCTAAGATGAGAAGAGTCATCAAGGACTCTTGATAGTTGGTCTAGAACAATGTCTTTGGACTCTCAAGCTGATTAAAGACTTGGAGCAGATGATTAACATAATGAAGCCTTTATCATTGATCTCAATGGGGGAGAGTATGCATGAACAATATCTCCTATGAATGAAGAGAAAGAAGTACCATGAATGGGAGAGAAGATCCTCTAAGTACTATGGGGAAGAGAGTGCATAGAAGTCTTGGGATTGTTCCTGAGAATTAGAGTGTGAACAACTAATGTCGATCCTAAAGAAGAGATGCAGATAGAACAATGTTTCAAAGGATTTCAGATTTGATTGATGAAGAGGATTTGACAAGAAGAAAGCAAAAACAACAACAAAGTTTGGCTTGGTATTCTTGGAACTTATATATTTTTAATATATGTTGTCATAAATGCCAAAGGGGGATATTGTTAACATGAATGCTAATGGTATTCCTATGTAGGAGTATCCTAAGCATTGGCAAGATTTTTATGATTGGCATGTTGCATTCATGACCATGTTTGTCATTGATGTCAACATAACAATGGCTTCTATGGAGACTGGTAGAGTAGAAGATAGAGATCAAGGTCGTAAAGATGAAGTATTAATGGTCAGGTCAAGTGCGATTACAAACATGTTTGACACTGTGTCCTAATGACGTGGTTAATTGCTCATGAAGAAAGTTGAAGACATGCAAAAGATATGTTTAATTTATAGAAGACAATATACAAATAGAGTATCTAAGAAGAAATTTATGATGTTTGGATTATATCTCCTAATAGAGATAGAATCGTGATTCATGTAGTTAGATAGTAATAATAGACACCCTAATAATGATGTTAGTGAGTGTGCAAGGTCTGAGGTTGTATACGTGGTAATTTGTAAAGACTATGGGTTGATAGTGTTGTGTAAATTGTAAAATAATTAATTATCTTAAAGACGTCATTTTATAATAAATTGGAAAAGCCTCAAGGCTGACTCAAGGAAGTATTTTGAGGATGTGGTATAAAGGAAGTATATATTCCTTGTTTGGATATATTCATGGAGTGTGGATTGTGCGAACAAGAAAAGTATTTGGTAAATGTGAGTAAACTATCCAAGAGATTATTGGATGCAAAGTTAGTGATCTGGTACTAAGATCAGGATAGAGGATTGGTCTGGTTGATAGGACAAATAAAGAGGAAGTACACATATAATTTAGTTTATTATTCTACAAGGAATAATACAGAGATTAGTTGGATAGTGAGTTAAGTGGTCTTGCCCCTGAAGCTATTTGGACAATGGGCCCATCTGCCTTCTACAACTCCTAACATGATTGGAATCTCCAAATAGGGATTAAAAATCTCCTAACAGGGACTGATATGTATTGAATGTATTTTTTGTATCAAGGAACTACAATTTATATTGCATGTTTGAGCAGTGGGCTCATCTTGCATACATTTTGTAACTGTAAATAAAAACTCCTAACAAGGTTGATGCTTTTTAATAGGGCCTAGACCTATAACAAGGACATGTATGTAATAGACTCCTAGCAGGGTCAACATCCTTAACCATATACTTTTGTTTAGTGGATCATTGTGTGGGTACCATCCCCATTGGGGTTTTACCTTGACTAGGGTTTCTCTAGTTAACAAAATATGGTGTTATGAGTTCTCTGCACTCTTTATGAATACAATATATGTACATTTTTGAACCATGAGTCTCTATTTTTTCCACTCAATGTAGTTTACATGAATCTCCTCCAATATTGCACATTGTAGATTGATGAAGATCTTGTGATCAATTGAGTAAACCCAACTTACAATTGATATGTATTAGGCACACTTTAATCAAGATGTCAATTAGATATCTGCTCCATGAGGATGCAAGTGATGGAATTCTCATTTTTCTGTGCATATATTCTTTGTGTTCACTTCATTTGAGACTAAACCCTTATTTTTTGGTTCTTATAAAATTGTATTTTTTTCTGGTCTCAACCTTGTATAATTCCTATTATTATTATTTGTTTTGTAAAATGTATTCCTTGCAAATAATGTTGATGTGTCGACATCTTGAATTGTGTGTAAGGAGATCATGACTAAAACGGTTATGATGGATTCCTATGACACGTAAGAGCTATGTTAGGAAGATTCAATGACAGGTGAAGACATGTGGCAACTAAGATATTTGAGTACTGTACACTCTACCCCAATAGTAGGGTTCGGGGCATTGGCCCAAAATTTTTTTTGGGGTTCCTATTTTTTCAGAGAATGGTAAAACCCTAATACGATTTACCTTTTGGGAGTAGCCCTAAAGTGAAGCACATGTTATAAGTGTTTTAGGGTTGCAAAGAGATGTGATGCGAAAAAGGTGTATTGTTGGTACTGCGAGTAGCTACTGTATATACTAATATGTTAGCAAGAAATACTAATCTATTAAGAGAACAAAGAATTAACTAACAAAACTAATATAACATATAAGAGAGACTAAAGAGAAATCCCTAATTAGGAATGTGAGCCAAATGAATGGACTCTTCCAATAGGAATTGGCTCTTTGCTTTGTAGATGAGTCTATTTAAATGATTGGTATGTATGCTCAAATGCTCAAATGGGCTTCAATGTAGGATTTTTGATAGATTTTGGTGAATGGATTTGATGTAAAAATGGCTTCTCAAAATGGCATTATAACTTTGGCTTAAAAGTTGTGATGAAATGGCTTGGGAGGGGATTCAATTTATAGGCAAAGGGCTTGAGGGATGGAGGGCTAGGATGCAAGGAGAGATGAAAGCTTAAGGAGGGCTAGGATGCACTCAAATGGGAGCACATGGATTGTGCTTGTTTAACACCAATCAAAGAGTGACACATGTCACAAGGTGAGTGGATGGGGGGAAGGCCAAGGATGAGTCAACAAAGGAGGCTCAAGGGATAATATCTTCATAAAGACCCTTCATAAATGGCTTGTAAGAGCAATGAATGGGCTTGTAAGAGTCTTTATGGCCTTGTAAGAGCATTCATGGTTGGGTGGTTGGGATATTTTGGAGGGAGTTGAGATTGTTGACTTTGCTTGGCTTAGGAAAGTCTTAAGCTTGCTTAAGGAATGTGACAAGGTTAGGGGGGGATTAGGCTTGGGTTTAGGATTATATTAGGGATGTTAGAGATATGCAAGTGGATGGCATTCAATGAGGGTGGGTGAGTTAGTAGCTAAGCTTGGTTAGTATGGGTGGATGGGGTGGATTAAGCTAAAAAGGGGGTTTAGAGAGAGGTTTAGGAAGAGGATAAAGTCCTTCTAGAAGAGTATAGAACTTCATAAGGTTTTGAGGATAAATAAAGTTTATTTATCTCAAGGGTTTGGGTTGAGGAGATATTTATTAAAACACAATTAATAAATATGAGGGTTAATATTTAATCTTAATTAAAAATTTTGAGTTGGGATTAAGGGTAGAAAATGATGGGATTAGCCTTTAATCGAAATTAAAGAAGGATTAGGAGATTTTGGAAGAGAGTGATCTTAAGGAAATTGGCCAAGTTTTGGGTAAAAAATAAATAAATAATTTATTTTGGGATTTTTGGTCAATTTATTAATTAAATAATTAATAAATAAGGAAATAATGTTTAAATAAGATTTAAACATTTTTGGGAGGGATTCCTTAATTAAATATTTTTTAATTAAGATAAAGGGATTTAATGGCATAAAAATAAATAAATTAATTAAATAATTAATTAATTAATAAATGATGATGTCATCAAATTTTATTTTTTTTAGAAAATAAAAATATTATTTTCTAAAGGATTTTAGGTGTCTACAGCTACTGGAGTCTTCTGTTGTTGATGTTGAACTTGCATTGCAAGTGTATTGTAACCTCGTGTTGAAGATAATACATTGTGTAGATTCTAAAGAGGTGGGGTTGTTTTACCGAAAGGTTTTTCCCCACCGAAAAATCCTTGTGTTATGTGTTCCTTTCTCTGTCTATTTTCTGTATGCATTGTTGGCTGCAATATTGTTGTTTACATGATATTGAATCTATAAGTGTAGAAGATTTTAATAGGATTTGCATCATACTTTCCTTATGAGATTAGTGTAGGAAGCCGTTTTCGCACCTGAGTTTCCTTACAAGTGGTATCAGAGCTTGATCAACTTTTGATCCTAGTTGTTGGGTAGGGTTTTTTGAGCTAATCTCAAGTTGAGTGGGAGTCTTGTGCAGAGCATCCTGAATCTTATTTGTAGATTGAGATAGTGAGTTCATCATATGGAAGAATGGAGGTGGAGAAATTTAATGGCACTAATTTTGAGTTGTGGAAACTCAAGATGGAAGACATGTTGGAAGATCGTGACATATGGGAAGCAACTACAAGCGCTACAAGACCACCAACTATAGCTCAAGCATATTGGGATATCAAAGACCGTAAAGCTAAGGGTCTCATAAGACACTGTTTAACCAATGCAATCCTTATGAATGTTCTAGATGAGAAAACTGCATATAGTTTGTGGGAGAGACTTGGGGCCGTGTATCAGGCCAAATCTTTGGTGAACAAGTTGTTCCTGAGGAAGAAGTTGTATTCTCTATGAATGGAGGAAGGTGGATCCTTAATGGATCATTTAAATGCATTTAATCTGCTGGCTGCATAGTTGACATCAACTGGTGTCAAGTTAGAGGAGGAGGATCGTTGCTACACACTTTTGTGTTCTTTACCAGATTCATGGGACCATCTTGTGATGGCTCTCGGAAGCACATTAGTCACCTTCAAAATGGATGATGTGGTGTCTTCGTTGCTATTAGAGGAGATGCGGAGAAAGGCTTCCATTTCAAAAAAAGAAGCCCTTGTTGTTCGTGGGAGATCCACGGAAAGAGGAAAGAAAAATGACAATAAGTCTGACAATAAGGGTAGATCCAAATCCCGTGGGAAGTCAAAGACTTCCAATAAGTCCAAGGAAAAATGTTGGAACTGTGATAAGTCTGGGCACTTCTGTAAAGATTGTAAAGAGCCTAAGAAGAAGAAGAAAGCCTCAGATTCTGGTTCTGAAAAATCTCAAGAAGATGGCGATGCATTCATCGTAGCTTTGGCAGCCCATGCATCTGATGATGTGTGGTTGGTTGACTCGGGTGCATCTTTTCACATGACCTCTCATCGAAATTGGTTCTCAAGATATGAAGAGTTCGATGGTGGAAAGGTGTACTTGGGTGATGATTCTCACCTAAAGATAGTTGGACGCGGAAGAGTCACTATCAAATTTCCTGATGGACGTGTAAAGGGAATCAATGGAGTTATGCACATTCCAAGTTTGGCACGAAACCTATTATCTGTAAGTATGTTGAATGATGTAGGTGTGCAAGTTTTTTTTTCTAAAGATGGATGTAAGATGATGAGAGGAGCTATGGTGCTTGCTAAGGGTACTAGGAGAGGTACTTTGTTTCAGCTTGATGCACACATTTCTCAGTGTAATAGTTCTTCTGTTAAAAGAAGAGAGTAGCTATCACTTCATCCCCACCATTTGAACGAGCAGTAAAGAAGACTGTGGTTATTGGTTCTGATGGCAATGCAAACACTTTGGAAGGTAAGCTTCCTGCAGAAAAGACAATGTTCTGGCATATGAGATTTGGCCACATTGGTGAGAAGGGTCTCAGAACCCTGAAAAATAAAAATCTCGTTGAGGGGTTAAATGATTGCAATCTCGAGTTTGACTTCTATGAACACTGTGCATATGGTAAACAAAATCATGTTCAATTTTACTCTTGTTCTCACAAATCTTCTGATGTTTTGGATCTTATTCATTCTGATGTATTTGGTCCTGTAAAAGTTCCTTCAATCTCCAAGCCTGTATTTTTTGTATCTTTCATAGATGATTACAGTAGAAGGACATGGATTTATTTCCTTAAAAGTAAGACACAAGTCTTTAGTCAAATCAAGGAATTTAAAGCCCTTGTAGAGAATCAAACTAGTAAGAAGATTAAGTGTGTGAGAACTGACAATGGTGGTGAGTTTTGCTCAGAAGAGTTTGAATAGTTCTATAAAGAACAAGGTATCGAGAGGCATAAGACAACTCCTTATACCCCGCAACAAAATGGAGTTGTAGAGAGAATGAACAGGACACTGATGGAGAAGGCTAGGAGTATGCTTAGTGGAGCTGGTTTAGAACAAAGGTTTTGGGCCGAAGCTGTGGCCATTTCTTGCTATCTAGTTAATAGATCTCCTACATCAGCTCTTGTTGATGAAAAAGAAAAGGAAAAAGATGTTGTTCAGTTGCCTCCTACCCCTGAGAAGACTGAATAGAGAGACCATGTTGGATCTAATGATGAGGAGAGCTCTTACAGCTCTGATAGTTCAAAAGAAGAGGAAGAACAACCTCAACCTCAGCCCTTGAGGAGATCCATGAGAGAAAGAAAGCAACCAAAAAGGTTTGGTTATTCTATGTTAGATTCTAGTTGTGCTTTTGCTTTGATTACTAACACTGATGAGCCTAGATCTATGAAAGAGGCTTTGGGCATGGAAGATGCAGGTTCCTGGATTGAGGCTATGGATGATGAGATGGCTTCATTAGAGAAAAAAAAAACATGGGACCTTGTACCTTTTCCTAAAGGGAGAAAATCTGTTGGTTGTAAATGGGTGTTCAAGAAGAAATTTTGTGCAAATGGCAGCGTTGAAAGGTACAAAGCTAGATTGGTTGTAGAGGGAATAGATTATGGTGAAATATTCTCTCCTATTGCAAAGTTGACATCCATTAGATTTTTGTTATCTCTTGCTGCATCATATGATTTAGAGATAGAATAGATGGATGTGAAGACAACTTTCCTTCATGGTGATTTGGAGGAAGAGATTTATATGTCACAGCCTGAGCACTACATTGTTAAAGGTAAAGAATCCTTAGTTTGCAGATTAAAGAAATCTCTATATGGTTTGAAGCAATCTCCTAGGATGTGGTACCTTAAGTTTGATGCCTTTGTGTTGTCAATTGGATTTGTAAGATCAAAATCAAATCATTATATTTATTTCAGAATTGAAAATGATCGCCTTCTTATTGTTGCATTATATGTTGATGATATGTTGCTATTTGGGAAGGGTAAGGGTATGATTTCTGATTTTAAATCTCAGTTGTCAGCACAGTTTGAGATGAAAGATCTTAGGGCAGCTAGGTACATCTTGGGTATGGAAATCAGTAGAGATAGGTCTAACAGAAAACTTTGGTTAAGTCAGAGTAAGTATGTGAAGTCTGTGTTGGACAAGTTTAGCATGGTAGATTGTAGACCACTATGTGTTCCTATTCCTATGGGAAAAAAGTTATCTGTAGATGATTGTCCAAAATCTCCTAGTGAGGTGGAGGACATGAGTAGAGTACCTTATGCTAGTGCAGTTGGCAGTCTTATGTATGCTATGGTCTGTACTAGACCAGACATTGCCCAAGCAGTGGGAGTCCTGAGTCGATTTATGGCTAATCCTGGATGGATACATTGGGATGCAGTTAAGCGAGTATTCAGATATTTGAGGGGTACATCAGATTACTGCATATGTTATCATGGTAACTCTTCTGGATCTCCGCATTCAGTTTGTATTCATGGGTTTGTGGATTCAGATTGGGTAGGTGATATTGACCGCAGGAGATCCACCAATGCTTATGTGTTCACTATGTTTGGTGGTGCCATCAGTTGGATGAGCAAGTGACAACCTGTGGTTGCTTTGTCCACTACAAAAGCTGAGTACATGGTTGCTACTCATGCTTGTAAGGAAGCCATTTGGCTTAAGAGATTGTGTTCTAATGTTGGTGTTGATGCAGAACAGATTACTATTTGGTGTGACAATCAGAGTGCTATTTGCCTTGCAAAGAATCCAACTTTCCATGCCAGAACGAAGCACATTGATGTGCAATATCACTTTGTGAGAGATATGGTGGAAGATGGAAAGGTAAATTTGGGAAAGGTAGATACTATGAAGAATGTTGCAAATGCATTAACGAAACCAGTGGGCACTAAGAAGTTTAGATGGTGTTCGGAGTCTATGGGCCTTTAGGCCTATAGCGGTTAGTTCATGTTATGTTCCTGTTGCTCTTACAAGGTGTTCGACAAGTGGGAGAATGTTAGGAATAAGGTGTCTCAACCTTGTATAATTCCTATTCTTATTATTTGTTTTGTAAAATGTATTTCTTGCAAATAATGTTGATGTGTCGACATCTTGAATTGTGTGTAAGGAGATCATGACTAAAACGGTTATGATGGATTCCTATGACACGTAAGAGATATGTTAGGAAGATTCAATGATAGGTGAAGACATGTGGCAACTAAGATATTTGAGTATTGTACACTCTACCCCAATAGTGGGGTTCAGGGCATCGGCCTGAAAATTTTTTTGGGGTTCCTATTTTCTCGGAGAATGGTAAAACCCTAATACGATTTACCTTTTGGGAGTAGCCCTAAAGTGAAGCACATGTTATAAGCATTTTAGGGTTGCGAAGAGATGCAATGCAAAAAAGGTGTATTGTTGGTACTGCGAGTAGCTACTGGAGTCTTCTGTTGTTGATGTTGAACTTGCATTGCAAGTGTATTGTAACCTCGTGTTGAAGATAATACATTGTGTAGGTTCTAAAGGGGTGGGGTTGTTTTACCGAAAGGTTTTTCCCCACCGGAAAATCCTTGTGTTATGTGTTCCTTTCTCTGTCTATTTTCTGTATGCATGGTTGGCTACAATATTGTTGTTTACATGATATTGAATTTGTAAGTGTAGAAGATTTTAATAGGATTTGCATCATACTTTCCTTATGAGATTAGTGTAGGAAGCTGTTTTCACACCTGAGTTTCCTTACATAATCAAGATGTCAATTAGATATCTGCTCCATGAGGATGCAAGTGATGGAATTCTCATTTTTGTGTGCATATATTCTTTGTGTTCACTTCATTTGAGACTAAACCCTTATTTTTTGGTTCTTATAAAATTGTATTTTTTTTTGGTCTCGACAGTATAACCTAAATAGACTATTTTTGTTCCTCAAGTAGCTTCACACAAGATGATAGGACATACTACTCTGATACCATTTGTGATGACCCTTATGTATATCCTCTAAATTTCATGAATATTATTCCATATTCTTAGAGGATGCATTTGAAATTCCTTAGATACTTACCATGTGTGAAGTGATGTGACTCAACCAATGTCCCTATGTTAATTTTAATCATATTATGATTTAGTGATGGTTATAAGTACTGTCTAGAACTAATTTATTTTATCATTTCCAATATAATATAATATTTTTATATTTCAAGATTGTCATAGTAATAATAATTCTATCATAATAATAATTGATGTACTATTATTAATATATATTATATTAAAATATGATATTATATCATACTTTATTAATATATTATATTCATTTACTATTATATATTTAGTTTTACATATATTAAGATTATTTAACATCATTTATTTATCTCTCTTAGGTGGATAACACTGTAATTAGGGTTCTAAGTGGGGGCCATGACACTATGCATGCTATTGGATGTGCTAATTATGCTACTATAACAATTTTGAATCAGGTCAGGGAGAGTCTTCTCCAGACATGTGTCTGTTGTTTACACACTTTTGTATTTGATTATTGTTTCTTGTTTGCTGATCATTGTTCTTCTATTTGATGTTGTTGGTTACCCTTTGATCTCCATTCCATCCCATTCACATATCTCCTTTTATATCCTTACCAAGGGAGCTTATTTTCAAAGGACATCACTCTTCATTCTTCAAGGAGGCATATAGTAATAAGTCACACCTTCAAAAAAACCACAACTCTTGGTTTTTATATAATTACTCATTTATTAGTTTTTTGTTTAGCCTAATCAAACAACTATGTTATTGACCTCTCAAGAAATCAAGTTTGTTTATTAATTACTATTCCTTATTCATGGATTACTCAACCATATTGTATTTTAAGTTGTTTATATTTACTACAACATTCTACTGGCTATAGTTGTTCAAGGAGTGCCCCTCCTCGATCTCATAAGTACTCAATTGTGTTAAAGTCATTGGTTTAAGGATGCAATTTGCTCCTTCCTTGATCAGTTTGGTGGTTGAAGCACTAATGGATAATTACATGACTTTTTTATTTTGACTTCAACATTCAAAAAAATGGATGTGGAGCTTCTAGAGAATTTTCTAACTATGCCACTAAATATTCCTTTGATGCTTTTGATCCTCTTGAGATGTTTGATTGGGTTGGATATAGTGGAAGTTTCCTCATTTTGAGATGGCTTTGCTACTGCATGCAATAGAATGTTTGATTCTTGTTTGTGTGATCCTTCTTAAGGATGCTTGCAAGAGCTTGAGTTTTCCTTAGGAGATACCAATTGTGAAACTTCATTTGGAAATCTATGTAGGATGCACTTCTAACTATTCACCTTGAGTTTAAAGTTTATGTTTCCCCTAGAGGCTACCAATCACTTTCATCCTTTGATTACCAAGGATCACATTATTACTATCCCTAAATTGTTTTTCATGCCCATAAATTATTTTCTTGAAAATGCTCTTATTTTTATTTAGTTGCATTTCCTACAACATTTTATAGAGACACCTACAACTTTTATTTCTATTCTTCTTTTAATAATATCACACAGTAGAATTTCAACCTACTTTTTTTTACTAATAATGCATCAAAGCATGCATAAAACTGAAACTTTATCTCCCTAATAATAATATTACAAAATATAATATGTAAACAACCCACAGCTCTTGGTTTGCATATAATTACTCATTTATTAGTTTTTTTTTTTAGCCTAATCAAACAACTACATTATTGACCTCTCAAGAAATCAAGTTTGTTTATTAATTACTATTCCTTATTCATGGATTGCTCAACCATATTGTATCTTAAGTTGTTTCTATTTACTAGGATATTCTACTAGCTATAGTTGTTCAAGGAGTACCCCTCCTTGATCTCATAAGTACTTAATTATTTTAAAGTCATTGGTTTAAGGATGCAATTTGCTCCCTCCTTGATCAATTTGGTGGTTGAAGCACTAATGGATAATTACATGACTTTTTTGTTTTGACTTTAACATTCAAACAAGTGGATGTGGAGCTTCTAGAGACTTTTCTAACTGTGCCACTAAATATCCCTTTGATGTTTTTGATCCTCTTGAGATGTTTGATTAGGTTGGATACAATGGAAGTTTCCTATTTTTGAGATGGCTTTGCTATTGCATGCAATAGAATGTTTCATTCTTGTTTGTGTGATCCTTCCTAAGGATGCTTGAGGGAGCTTGAATTTTCCTTAGGAGATACCAATTGTGAAACTTCATTTGGAAATCTATGTAGGGTGCACTTCTAACTATTCACCTTGAGTTTAAAGTTTAAGTTTCCCCTAGGGGCTACTAATCACTTTCATCCTTTGAGTACCAATTGTGAAACTTCATCCTAGTTTAAGTTTAAGTTTTCCTTAGGAGATACCAATTGTGAAACTTCATTTGGAAATCTATGTAGGGTGCACTTCTAACTATTCACCTTGAGTTTAAAGTTTAAGTTTCCCCTAGGGGCTACTAATCACTTTCATCCTTTGAGTACAAATTGTGAAACTTCATCCTAGTTTAAGTTTAAGTTTTCCTTAGGAGATACCAATTGTGAAACTTCATTTGGAAATCTATGTAGGGTGCACTTCTAACTATTCACCTTGAGTTTAAAGTTTAAGTTTCCCCTAGGGGCTACTAATCACTTTCATCCTTTGATTACCAAGGATCACATTATTACTATCCCTAAATTGTTTTTCATGCCCATAAATTATTTTCTTGAAAATGGTCTTATTTTTATTTAGTTGCATTTCCTACAACATTTTATAGAGACATCTACAACTTTTATTTCTATTCTTCTTTAAATAATATCATGTAGCAGATTTTCAACCTACTTTTTTTGACTAATAATGCATCAAACAATACATAAAACTTAAACTTAATCTCCCTAATAATAATATTACAAAATATAATATGTAAACAACCCACAGATCTTGGTTTGTATATAATTACTCATTTATTAGTTTTTTGTTTAGCCTAATCAAACAACTACGTTATTGACCTCTCGAGAAATCAAGTTTGTTTACTAATTATTATTCCTTATTCATGGATTGCTCAACCATTATGTATTTTAAGTTGTTTCTATTTACAAGGATATTCTACTGGCTATAGTTGTTCAAGGAGTACCCCTCCTTGATATCATAAGTACTTAATTATTTTAAAGTCATTGATTTAAGGATGCAATTCACTCCTTCCTTGATTAGTTTGGTGGTTGAAGTACTACTGGATAATTACATCACTTTTTTGTTTTGACTTTAACATTCAAACAAGTAGGTGCAAATATCCTAGAGAATTTTCTAACTATGCCACTAAATATCCCTTTGATTATTTTGATCCTCTTGAGATGTTTGATTGGGTTGGATATGGTGAAAGTTTCCTATTTTTGAAATGGCTTTGCTACTGCACGCAATAGAATGTTTGATTCTTGTTTGTGTGATCATTGTTAAGGATGCTTGAGGGAGCTTGAGTTTTCCTTAGGAGATACCAATTGTGAAACTTCATTTACAAATCTATGTAGGATGCACTTCTAACTATTCACCTTGAATTTAAAGTTTAAGGTTTTAAAGTTCCCCTAGAGGCTACCAATCGCTTTCATCCTTTGATTACCAAGGATCATACGTATAATTATTATCCCTAATTTTTTTTCATGCCCATAACTTATTTTCTTGAAAATGCTCTTATTTTTATTTAGTTGCATTTCCTACAACATTTTATAGAGACATCTACAACTTTTATTTCTATTATTCTTTTAATAATATCATGCAATAGAACTTCAACCTACTATTTTTGACTAATAATGCATCAAAGCATACATAAAACTGAAACTTCATCTCCCTAATGATAATATTACAAAATATAATATGTAAACAACCCTTTCTTCATTCTCCTACCATATTCATAATAAAGTATACATTAGAATAGGGAAATGCAATTTTAACGATTGCATTAAAATAAGTTCTTCACCCACATTAGGCCAAAGTAGTGATTTTGGACACAAATACATGTTGATTAAAAAATACATTTTCCCTTTTAACGTAAAGCATAGGTGGAAAATTTGAGACCAAAAGCATATATTACAAATATATGTTATTGACTTCTAAAAATGTCTTTTCTGCTAAGTGGCTCATCTATTCCTTATAATGTCATTTGTTCAAGAGATTGCATATATCAAAACATGTAAAAACTTCTTTAAAACGCATTATAGCAAGAAGTGGTGTTTTCTTTATGGCATTACATGTTTTTAAACACGTGTTTGTCTCCAAATTTTTTTTTTCTTCTAAAAGGGCATAGGTGACGAATTTCATTGTTATTGCATGCATTTTGGTGTATGCATTTGCTCTCTAAAAGCATGTTTAAAGGCGTCATTTGAAATGGTCTTAATAGGTGGTTATTTTTGGTGGATATATACACATTTTTTAGCACATGTTTTTGCCTTCCCAAAATCAATTTTTACCCCATCTAAAGCTAGTGGCTATTTTTGGCAAGAATGCACGAGTTTTTGGCAAGAATGCAGTAACCTTCCAAAGATGCATTTTACATTAGAAAATGCCCTATTCATTATAAGCAACAATTTTTCTAAGAATGCACACATTTTGTGACATGTTCATGCCTCCCTAAAAGGTGTTTTAAGGCAGCAATTTCCCACGTAGAGCTAAGTGGCAAATTTTGAAGGTTTTGCATATGCTTTGTACATATGTGCTTTGCCAAAAACAACCCATTTTGGACATGATCTTCAACAAAAATATTGCATTAAAAGGAATTTTTGGCATTGAATACATTTAAAAAGCATTCTAGGGTAAGTGTTTTGTTTTAAAACTTATTTTTCATCATTTTAGAAAGTTAATCTCTTGACCTGGATGATGTTTATACATGCCTTTACATATGGAGTTGGTAGGTCAAAGTTTGTTCCACATTTTGGGCATTGCATTTCTCTAACCATCTCCACACCTCTAAATTTGAAACATGTTGTTTGGATTTCAAAATCTATTTAAGTTTTTGGCTTTGGAAAAATCTAAAATACTAAATCTCTAGGATTTATTTCAGACTTTCTCAAGTTTTGGATAGACTTTCTCTCTCATTTTTGGTGGAATTGAGGTAAATTTCCTTAGCTATTTTTCTTAAGGTAATTTTATATATTTGTTTTGATTGTTCTTGCAAATCCTTGTCATTTCCATTTTCAGATTTGTATCTCTTTTTATGTACATAAAGTTGCTCCTTCTATCTTCCATCTTCTTTTCCAAGTTGCATATGCAGTTGGGTGTAAAATCCCATTCTTAAAAGAAAGGAAAGTTTATTTCTCCCTCACAAGTGAATGCAAGATAAAACCCCACCAATATGCATTCCATGTACCTCCATATGGCTACCCTATGGTTGAAGTTTTTCTGATGCAGGATCATCCTAGGTGTATGAGAAATCTTGAATCAACAAAAAATATTTCATTTCAATTGTTGAATAAGGGTTGTCTTAATGTAGAGTTGTTGTTTGTGGAGGCTTGCTACTTAATAAGTCAATCATACAAGCTCATAATGTCCTAATTTTAGAGGTAGATGTTCATTTTGGATATATCAGCCTACCAATTGAGGCTCAATTCCATATCACACGTATTCATGGATTCATTGCAGAATTTTGGTTTGCAATTTTGCTTAAATTTTCCTAGATGAGGCCCGGAAACTCAGTGGATGGGCACTTGCACCGATTTGAACTTGTAAAACATGAGTTGGGGTTTCTAAAAAGTGGTTATAACAACCAATTAGAGCAATGATTTGAGAGTTATGGTCTTCTGAAATTGGGCTGATGAAAACATCCAAAATAAATGTCAAAGGTGTATTTTGCCAACTTTATATGTATTGTTGGGGTCTATTGGCCCTAGGTATTAAGTTTGAGTGTCTAGAGCCTTCCTGGGCAGTATAAAATTGCCTATTTAAGAAATTCTTAAACATTGTCTAGGAAAGCTCTGGGTGATAGTTTACAGGTTTGTCTTGTAGATTATTGTAATGAAGGTGCCCATGTCGGTTCACATATTATAATTCTAAATTCTATAATTTTGCATTTACAGCTAAAATAAGAAGCCCATATTTTTTTCTCACAAATTGTTGTTTCTTTAGTTATGCAATGTGTTTATGATATTAAGGGGAGCACCCTTCATCAACCGGTATAAGAGTTGGAGTTCTCAAGTG
The DNA here is from genome assembly GCA_028749045.1 of Cupressus sempervirens. Classification (NCBI taxonomy): domain Eukaryota; kingdom Viridiplantae; phylum Streptophyta; class Pinopsida; order Cupressales; family Cupressaceae; genus Cupressus; species Cupressus sempervirens. The sequence continues at coordinate 269,352,664 of CM053786.1, read as the reverse complement.
TGTGTACAAACTGCTGGCTATGAGGAAATTCAAATAAGGACCGTGTTTTGGGTTTAGTGTGTAGACATATTTCTGATTGTGAGGTAGTTTGCACTAGGGTTTTACAAAAAGCATGAAAATGCCTCCACAAAAAGAGCATGGTGGAAGAGTCGAAGGTGTTACACCTGAGGATTTTAGAACCCTTTAGAGGCAAATGCAAGCATTGCAAGAATAGATGCATAGAGGAATGAATCTTGTCATAGGAGATGATGAAAGTGAGGATGAAAGAGAAGAAGAAGGAAACACAAACCAAACTGTAATAGAGGAAGTTCTTAAACCAGAGGAGGCAAAGCTTTTTAAGGCCATTTTGAGTATTGGAAGAAGACCTAAGTTTGATGTTCCCACATTTTTGGGAAATCTCAACCTAGAGGACTTGATTGACTGGATCAATGAATTAGAAGAGTACTTTGAATATGAATATATTGAAGATCTAGATAGGGTCAAGTTTACGAAGGCTAAACTGAAGGGTCATGAAGAGATCTGGTGGTAGGAGATCTTATTGGATCAAAATAAAAGAGAAAAGGATAAATTCACCAGATGGGATTGGATGGTATCTAAAATGAAGCAACAATTCATTCTCGTGGATTCTGAGCTTGATCTATTAAAGAAAATGCAAGGGTTGAAGAAAGTGGGAAAATATTTTTAAGAGTATACCAAAGAGGTCTACAGAGTTCTAATTAGCACAGCCATGTAGAAGCTAATAAGGAGAAGGTGACCTATTATCTTAATGGGTTAAGGCCAAGCATTCAAGAGGATATGAGTCTTGTTTGAGTGACCATTATTGAGGAGGCGTACCAGTTTTCCCTAAGAGTCGAGGAGAAGCTAAGAATTTTTTTTTATAACAAGAGGAGTGGTAGAGGTTACGGTGGAAGATATGGTGGACGATCTTATGGGGGTTGAAATGATGATTAGAAGAACAAGGATGAGGTTAGATGTAGCAGTTAGAACCAAAGGGGAAATAATTCTAATCATTTTCATGACCAGAATAATAGAGATCAAAGAGGAAGAGAAAGAGGACAAGTATCTGGAAAATGAGGTTCTCATGGAAAATGCTTTCATTGTGGAGAAGAAGAGCATAGAGCATTTGACTATTCCCAATGGCAAGGAAGGACCAATCAAAGAACACAAGGCTAGGCTAGAGTTGCACATGTTGATGAAGATGCTAGATCATCACATTCTGAAGATTTTGAAAGATGAGAAGTCCTAGTCAATAGAAGAGTCTTGCTGAGTGGTGATAATGAACCTGATCAAAGGAGGAGTTTGTTTCGCACTAGGTGAAAATGTGAAGATAAGTGTTGTGATGTGATCATTGATGGTGGAAGTACTGACAATATGGTGTTAGAAATGATGGCCATGAAATTGAAGCTGAAGAAGCAAAAAAGATGGCCAAGATGGCCACAAGGTCATGGTTAGGGAGCAATGCTCAGTGAAGTTCAAGATCAGAAGCTACTAGGATGAGATGCTTTGTGATATCATACCTATGGACATATGTCATATGTTACTAAGTAGGCCATGCAGCTTGACATGCATCTTGCAAATGATGGGTGAGAAAATACCTAGACTATGACAAAGGATGGAGTGAAACATAAGTTGAAGCCATTGAAGGAGAAAGAAGAGAAGGTATGTAGTGTTGCCACTATATTTTTTGTTGATGGAAAGGAGTTTCTCCAAGGTATGAAGTGTGATCATATGTGTTTTTCTCTAACCCCAAAAGACGTTAAAGAAGAAGTAGAGGAGGTACCTGCAGAAGTTGAAAATTTGTTGGGAGAGTTTCTTGATATTGTGTCAGATAATGTACCTAATCGATTACCCCCAATGAGGAATATTAGCCACCAGATGGATTTGATTCTAGAAGCTAGTTTTCCAAACTAGGGAGTGCATAGAATGACACCAAAAAAAAGTGAAGAGTTGAACAAACAAGCTCATGAGTTATTACAGAAGGGATTGATTCGAGAGAGTCTGAGTCCATGTGCTATACTAGTAGTATTAACACCAGAGCAGAATGGAGAATGAAGTATGTGCATAGATTCTCATGCTATCAACAAGATCACAATCAAGTATAGATTTCTATTGCCAAGGATGGATGATATTATGGACTATTCAAGTGGAACTGTGTATTTTACAAAGATAGATCTAAATATTAGATACCATCAGATTCACATTAGAGAATATGATGAGTGGAAGATTTCTTTCAAGACAAGGGAAGGACTATACAAGAGGTTAGTCATGCCTTTTGGGCTAACCAATCCACCGAGTTTTTCGATAAGTTTGTCATTGTTTACCAAGATGATATTTTGATCTTTAGTAAGAAATTGGAAGAGGATTTGATACATATCAGAAAAGTGTTTGATAAGTTGAGGGAATAAAAGTTGTTGATAAACCTAAAGAAGTGCAATTTTGTGAAGAAGGAGTTGGTGTACCTAGAATTTGTAGTCTCAACAGAAAGTCTAAAAATGGACTAGGAGAAAGTGAAGGCTATCCTTGAATGGCCTACTCCAAAGAGTGCTACAGAGGTAAAAAAATTTCATGGATTGGTAGTTTTTTATAGAAAGTTCATAAGAGGTTTTAGTAGTATTTGTGGAATCTTAACTAAAACAATGAGAAGGGATAGGAAAGAATTTAATTGGACTATTGGAGCAAATAAGAGTTTTAATATGTTGAAATAGAAAGTTATAGAGCAACATATTTGAGCACTTCTAGATTTTAACAAGGTGTTTCAAGTAGATTGTGATGCTAGTGGTACTGCAATAGGAGTTGTTTTGAGCCAAGAAGGTTGACTTGTTACTTATTTCAGTGAGAAATTGAATTATGCAAAAGGAAAATATTTTGTTTATGATCAGGAATTTTATGCTATAGTTCAGGCATTAAAGAAGTGGAGACACTATCTTCTTCCCAAGGAGTTTGTTTTGTATACTGGTCATCAAGCTTTGCAATATTTGAATAGTGAAGGTAAATTAAACCAAAGTCATTTGAAGTGGGTTGAGTTTTTGCAGAGTTATAGAGTTGTTTTGAAATATAGGAGTGGGAAGTCTAACAAAGTTACAGATGCTCTTAGTAGAAAACTTTTGCTAACAAAAATGTAGATTGAGGTGGTTGGGTTCAAGGTATTCAGTAATTTGTATCCAGAGAATCTTGATTTTGGTGAAGCGTGGAAGGCTTGTACATAACTTGTTACTCTTGGCAAAATAAAGTGGTTGGATTTCATAATCCAAGATGGTATGTTGTTCAAAGGAAGTTAGTTGTGCATTCCAAGAAGTTCAATGAGAGAGAATATCATTAAGGAGAAGCATAGTGGAGGGTTGGCTGGACACTTTGGTAGAAATAAAATCATTGCTTTGGTTGCTGAGAACTATTATTGGCCACAGTTGTAGAAAGATGCGAAGAAGTTTGTATAGAGTTGCAGAGTATGTCAAATGGAAAAAGGAGTGAAGTAGAATACGAGGTTGTATCAACCATTACCTATACCAGAGAAGCCATGGGAGGATGTTAGTATGGTTTTTGTTCTTAGATTACCAAGGACTTAATGAGGGCATGATTCTATTTTTGTAGTGGTTGAAAAGTTTTCAAAGATGGCACATTTCATTTCTTGCAAGAAGACTAGTGATGATGTTCATGTAGCAGAGTTATTTTTTAGAGAAGTGGTGAGACTACATGGCCTGCTAAAGAGTATAGTTTTAGATCAAGATACAAAATTTGTTGGGTATTTTTGGTGTACATTATGGAGGAAATTGAAGACAAATTTGAAGTTCAGTTCATCATATCATCCACAGATTGATGGGTAGACAAAAGTTGTGAATCACAGTTTGGGAAACTTGCTAAGATGCTTGGTTGGAGATAAGCCAAAATGATGGGATATGATTGTACCATAGGTAGAATTTGCATATAATAAATCTATCAATAGGAGTATTAGTAAATCACCATTCTAGGTTTCATATGGGAGGAATCCCAGAAATGCTTCCGAATTGAGGTAGTGGGATAAAGGAGAGATAAGTAGTGTTGAAGCAAAAGAATTTGCTGAATATTTGAAGAACATCCATAAGGAGGTGAGGAAGCACATTATAAAGATGAATACATAGTATAAAGGTAAGTCAGATGTTAAAAGGAGCGATAAGGAATTTTAGATTGGGGATGAAGTCATGATTCATTTGAGAAAGGAGGGTTTTCTAGTGGGTACATATAATAAGCTAAAAATGAAGAAGTTTGGAACGTATACGATAGTGAAAATGCATGATTCTGGAAATGCCTATGAAGTGGATTTGCCTGCTGAAATGAATATTTCAGTAGCACTTAACATTTCAGATTTGACAACATATTATGAAGGAGGTGATGGAGATGAAGTTGCATAAGCAAAGTGAATTATTCCAACAACTAGTTTGGCTACAAAGGAGATTAAAGAGACACTGGACATTCTTGTTGGCTAAAGTACAAGGAACATAACTTATGAAGAATACCTCATCAAATGGAAAGGGAGGCCAGTAGAGGATTCATCATGGCTAGAAAGGGAGGAGGCTTACTATCTTGGTTTTTCTCTAAATACCTGAGACATGACGGGGTCACTTCTCAAATTACCCTAGGTGTCTGATGAAGGACCATCCTAGGTGTAAGAGAAATCTTGCATCAACCGAAAAAATTTCATTTCAGTTGTTGAATAGGGGTTGTATTAATGCAGAGTTGTTTCTTGTAGAGGCTTGCTACTTTGTAAGTTAATCATATGAGCTCATAATGTCCTAATTTTAGAGGTGGATGTTCATCTTGGATATATCAACCTACCTGTTGAGGCTTAGTGCCATATCATGTGTATTCATGGATTTATATCTGAATTTTGGTATATAAACTTTAGGCTCACCATTGGAGGCCTAAAAGTTCTAGGATGAGGCACGAAAACTTGATAGAGGGGCATTTTCTTGGGTCTAAGCATGTAGATCAAGAGCCGAGATTTCTAAAAAGTAGTTATAATAGCCAATCAGAGCAACAGTTTGAGAGTTATGGTCTTCCAAAGTTGAGCCAACCAAAACATAAAAAATATATTTCAAAGGTGTATTTGGCCAACTTTATATGTATTTTTAGGGTCTGTTGGCCCTAGGTATTAAATTTGAGTGTCTAAAACCTTCCTAGGCAGCATAAAATTGCCTATTTAAGAAATACCTAAACATTGTCTAGGAAAACTCTAGGTGATAGTTCACAACTTTGTCTTGCAGGTTATTATAATGAAGGCATCCATGTGGGTTAGCATATTGTAATTTTGAAATTTGTAATTTTGCATTTGTGATGATAATAAGAAGCCTATATTTTTCTCTAGCAAATTGCTGTTGTTTCTTTGTTTCTATTATGTGTTAATGGTATTAAGGGAAGCACCCTTCATCATTTTCCCATATTCCAACCAGATAGGATTTTACATTTTGCACTTATTAAAGCTCACAATGTTCAATGTGTTACTCATTTTTCACTCCAAAAATCTATTTTTGGCTATTTTACTCATATTTTAGCCATTCTGAGCTTGACCCATTTGTTCATTCTCTATCCTTAGTCATTCCATTTATTTTCCCTATTCATATACTATTTGAAACTCATCAATAAAACAAAAAAAAAACTTATCATGGATCCCTCACCTGAAGACGTTCTCACATGATGGGATTTTCATGTGACAGTTGCACAGACATACCATTTTGCAATGTGAAGAGAACTTACTCCAACAAAGGGAAAAGAAAAAAAGAGAGATGAAGTATCAATGTGATCAGTATCATAATTCCATTCCACCATCACAAGTAAGTTCCTACTGTGATGAAGTGTGAGATACTAATATATCTCACATGAACATTAAAGATGTCTTGGCAAGGGTAGATGTTGAAGCTACCTAGAATATGACATGGATCAAGTAGAATCATATTCATTTCTTGTCTATTTTCCCCTTGGGAACACATGAACAAGAATTAATTGTTTCATGTGCTAAACACTTTGATGCACCTTCTCAAACCATCAGAGATCAGGATGGCAATACTATCATAGTATCGATTATGAAACTATTGATCCTATTTTTCATGTTTCTCATACTCTAGTTGTTACAAACATTACAAGACAAAAGGCTATGGAGCTGTGGAACAAGGATAATTCTTATTTTACCAAATTTGTCAATGATAACATGTTGGTCACGAATAGGCCAAATCTGGTTAAATAGCCAATAAAGGGCATTTATTGATGTGATTTCAAGGAAGAAATCAATGACCTCATTATATTGCTCAGTTTCCTGACCATGCTCAAGTATTCAAACACCTTCCAACCTTGGATGTATAAGTACATCTCACTCATAATAAGGTAAAAAAATGTATTTTGGGCTTAATTAGTGAGTGTTTCAATATGTGAGTAGTTGATGAACGTATTGTCTATCGGTGTGTTCAATATGAACTCCTACATGGTATATATTATTGTTTCCCTAGTTACATTTTCTGGTTTGTTGACAAAAAATATAGGTCTATAGTTCGTGTGTGGGAGTATTATGAGAAGTTTCCTTTGAAACAAAGTCAGATCTATTTCTGAAGGGTTTAGGATGCCTTCTTTGGGCATTTCATGTGCATATTTGATAAAGAAATCCAAAACAAGTGAGTCTCTGATGAAGCATGGAACAAGGTAAATGAGTATGGCTGTATGTTCTTAAATTTTCCTAGCTTTACATACCTGCGAGTTCGATGCTTCAAGGGAGAGCCATACACATTGCCAAGGTACCCTACTAATAAAATTAAACTCATGGAATTAGCAAGACAACTTATGGAGCTACAAGCTTATCAATCTAGTTTGCCTTGGCTAGGAGTGATGATCTCATCATGAAACCCATTGAATATTGGAGGGTATTCATTGGATATTGTGCCTAAAGAAAAGAACATAGAATTTGAACTCCAAAGGATCACATTGAAATTATTTGTATCTAGGAGTTCTTTTGACTGGAGAGGGCTACATGGTAAGTCGAGGAAGAAATTCCTGCACATACATTGTGTAGAAGATCTCTTGATTGATGTACAAATTGAGGTAGATATACAACACATGGGCTATACTTAGTTGACTATGAAGTAGACTTTAGATTTCAACTTGGCATCAATCTGTCCTAGATTTGAGAATGATGATCAAATTGTAGATCCTGAATATTTTTAGCATAATGTGGAGAAGTTACTCATTCTTCCTCCTACATGGTCTTTAAAGGGAAGTACCTCAATTTGGAATTGATTTTAGTCTATTCTTGCTAACACCAATACATGGATGAAGAAGGGGTCTAAAATGCATCAAACTAAAGTCTAGAAAATACTTTGATCCCGCTGGTCTAATTGGTTTGAGATAATAAATAAAGGTTAAAGGTAAAGATGGGACACCATCATCTACATTTGAACCTCTAATTCAGAGCTTCCCAAGCTATCTATCAAAGGAAAAAAGGAGTCGACAGTACTTGAAGTAAAAGGGATTAAACATCAATAAATTCAAGTTGACTCAAGTGATGATAAAGCACACAAATCAAAGGAGCCTTCATCACTAGTTTCATATCCTCTGGAGATTCTTGTTGCAACTTCTCTTCCAGATTTAGCACAAGTATCAAATGAACCCCATGATTGATGCCTGGGTATGGCTATGGATGCATATTCTATAGAGCATCCATCTCTTGAGGATCATGTGACCATTACTCCAATGTTGTATGTGTCCTTAGTTGAACCTACATTAAAAAGAGAAGGAGATCCATATGATTATGTGAATGCCGTTGATACATACTCCTCGTCAATTCCTTCTGCCACTGTTCAATCTACGACATTGTTTGATGTGACCTCAACTCAGTTTGAGCAATTCATGACTAAAGTTACACATAGTAGTCCTACTCATGTGGCCATTCAAATTGAGGAACCTTCTATAGTCACTACTATCATGCAAAGAAATCTAGAGTTCACTATAGTGACTACCACTTTAGCCAATGCATCTTCTTTCAACCTTCCTCCATGGTTGACTATTGTCACGCATAAGAGAAAGAAAGAGGAGATCCCACTTGAGGAGTCTAATAGGTAGGTGACCAAACCAAGGGTTTCAAAGAATAAGAAAGTCAAGACAGTTTCTTGAGTTGTGGTTGATGAAAATCACATTAAGTATGCTAAAGTAGTTGAACCACTTGTGGATAAATCTATTCAAGAGATACAACTTGTTGATTATAGAATTACAATATTTGAACTAGGTAAATAAACTAGGATAAGTTATCAACATGATGCACATGAGGCCATCAACTTCTTAGCTTAGAAAAATGATCAACAATGGGATAAGAAGAGAAAACTCAAAGAGGAGATTGCATGTCTTCTAGGGGTTATTGAAAAACTAAAGAAGTCTTCTTTGGGTACTAAATCTATTCTAGGTACTTGTATTGAGAAGATCAAAAGAAAGGCACAATTTTTAGATGAATGGGTATCTAACATTGAATCACAAGGTTATCAACTCATTCTTGATATTTACAAGGTGCTGAAAAGCTACTGCTCAATTAAGTGATATTCAAGGGTTAAACAATAATTATAGTTGTTGGACATGAACATTGGTGCTTGAAAGAGTATGATGGAGCTTGATTTGGATGGTTTATGTGATTATGAAATCATCTCATCTATTGAGATGTATCATGCTTACAAGCATATGATGATTAACAAGGAACAATTGTTGCGACAACTCATGAAGGATGCAAAGAAAACAATAGTGAAGATTGGTGAGTAGGAACACATGATCAACAAATTCTACAAGAAGCTATCATGTGGAGTTATCAGCGAGGATAGAAAACTCAAGAAAGAAGAAGATATTCTCTCAGGGTTCACTGAAGCAATTCTCTTACAACTTGAAGCAGATGATTTCAATCTCCGTATAATGAATAGATATGTAATCTAGAAGTGTACACTAGGTGAGCTACAAAGAAAACAAGGAAATTTCTATTAAGGAAGTTTCAGAAGCATCCAACACACATCAAAGGATAATAATGGTTATTGAGTACACCGGTAAGCCTGCTGCCTAAGTTGTGCAAAAATCACTGCAAAAATTTGTAAAGATTTTTGAGACGCTATGAATATTTCAATTTTTCATATGCTTTAAGTAGAATAGTAGTAAGGAAGCTACATAGAAAGAGTATCTATGTTGTAAGTACATGCTAACATGTACCTGTATAATCAACTCATGTAGTTAGGTTACAATTGCATTAGGCATGCAAATTTGAATAAAGTCAAAGTAGTTAGTTAGAGATAAGTCAAGGTGGTTGAGGTTGTTCCACTTTTTCCTCCACCTTTCTCTCTTCTTTTTTCCTATATAAAGGAGATAAATCATTGTGAATAATCATCTTTTTCTTTATTGGGGAAGGTTGGGCTTGTGACTAGAAGGATTTGTATTTCTAGTTATGAACCTTTGAAGTGAATATATAAGCAAATTTTCCCCAAACTTTGTGTTGTGATACTTGGAATTAATCTTTTTCTCTTACGTTACATTGATGGATTTGTATTTGTTACTTCTTTCTTTGGGAAGCATTTGAGTATTTAATGTTGTTCATGAAAGAATTTGATCTTTCATAAACAAGATTGATATAGTTTGATAGTGGTTGCAAGTACTAGGATTTAAATACTTTGATCTTTACTTCTTTGTATATTATTTCATATCTGAATAGTTGAGCAAAGAATTAGAGCTTTGTCAGTTATTTATCCTTTTATTTGAATTTTTTTTTCTTGTAGGAGACTTTGGCTTCTTGTTTTCAATCACACAAATTAAGTTGTAATTGTTGTCTTAAGGTTGTTCTTATGTCAACCCTTAGGCCACCAATATTACCATAGTAGAAGACTCCTTTTGTTAAATTGAAAATAGTTGTTGTTAGTATAAGATAATTCCTGAAAGAAGAGGAATTAATCTTGTGAACTACCCATTTGTTAATTCAAGTTTTTTTTTGTTGTAGCCACCTACAATAAGAAGGGAGCATCCCCTATTTCTGAGAGGAGAGACTTGTCTCACTACATCGTTTCCTAAAGTTCCTAAGTTGTGGTTACAGTGGCTTACAAAATATGTAGCCAACAAGACTAGGGTTTATCTTTTGAGTTCTTTGTCTGGTAGTTGATGGTTGATGCATATTGTCTCCATAGGAGTTTGATGATAAGTTCTTGCAAGGTTGACTCCATTTTCCAAATTTGGTTAAGGACTTTTCTTTCTTGATTCATTTGAGTTGATATACAATTGCAATTTGTGTGGTTCTTTGCCTTGTTCATTTCATGTCATCTATCCATTCTCATCCATATTTCCAATCACCCTTTTTATTACTCCAAGAGCATTCACTTTTATACGTATGATTTCTCAAAGAGAATTACTTTCCATCTCAAGAGAATCATTCAGAAAGCCTGCATTGATAAACATTAAATCATTGTAAATAAATCTTGTGAATTTATACTTGCCTGGATATTACAAGACCTTAACAACATGAGCATTTGATTCTTGAAGGATCAAACCCATCCATTGTCCAAATTGTGGATGACTTCCCAACATTTAGTGGGAAAGACCTATAAGAATATGACCAACAATTTGAGGAACCAATAAGGGGTTCACAAAAAAGAAGGTGAACACAATATAACTCCAAAAAGAAAAAAGTGAGCCCAATTAGGTTGACCAAAATATGGTAAACACCTAAAATAATCTAACACCAAAAGAAGGGGGATTTTTCAGGTTCACCAAAAGATGGTAAATGTCTAAAATAATATATCACCAAAACAAGGGGGACTCATTAGGTTCATCAAAAGAAGGTAAACACATAAAAAAATCTAACACAAAAGGAGGTGGGACTCATTGAGTTCACCAAGAGAAAGTAACCACCTAAAATAATCTAACACCAAAAGAAAGGGGGAATTGTCACGTTCACTAAAATGTTTAGGGGGATAAGGGAAATGATTTAATAGGGTTGTAGGTCTCCACTTCTCTAGTCCACTAAGTCACTCAAATATGTATGTGAGGGAAAGGGGGAAATTTCCAAATATGATTCCACTACTAATCTAATTAGATTAGCTAGAACCCAAAGGAAGAAGGGCGCCAATACCAAATTTGGATTATAAAGAGGAACAAAATAGAAGGAAATGTACTCTTTGGACCTTATAGGATAATGTGTATGTAAAATTGAACTGATTGCTAATATAATGTAAATCTAGATCCCATGCGTATACAATCAGCCCAATTAAGATAGACATATAAGATAAAAATATGAAAGCAAATAAAAAAATAAAAGACTCATCTTGAAATATGTAGAGGAAGATGTAATTTATCTTTGAAAGTCACATATTTGAACCATTTTTTAAATATCTAACTATGGGTCTCATAATGAAATGACGAAAGGAGCAAGACCTAAAAATTGTTCGACAAAAGGGACTGGGTTGACCTTTAGGAAGGATGTCTTATGAAATAGTTGATGTAGTCCAAAAACACTATAATAATCTTCTCTATAAATATTTTACAAAGTTACTTCTAGATTTGTATGCAAAATCCTGATATCTTGCGTCTACACACAAAAAAAGAAGGATTTTTGTGGTTAGGTTGGATGACAGTTTGACTTGGTCAAGCCCTAAGATAAGGAATTAACTGTAAATGAGATATAAATGTAAATGAATGAAAAACATGATAAATTTTAGGATTCACCTTGATAAAAAACCTTGTCAATAAGGATTTTGTATGTAATATGTTGCAAATCTTGAATTAGGTATAGGGATGTAAGGTATCTCCACAATTTGCAATTGATCTACCATAATCCCATCATGGTGCCATGGATGAAAGTGTACATTAATGTAAAGGATAATGAATGCTTCAATGTATATCTCCTCCTTGATGGTCAACAATAAGGTAGACTTGAAGAGGAAATGCCCACAAAGGATCCTACAATGCTAGATAGAAATCTCCTTCCTTGAATTCTTGAAAATACTTGATTGTCTTGAAATGCTTGAACTCCTTGAATGAAAAAGGCAAAAATATTGACTTGAGAGCAATATCTTAGATTACTTGAGGGTGTGTTATGAAAATGAAGCTTTCAAGTCTACCTATATATGAGTTTTTGGGTAGGAAAATAATACAAGCCAACTAGAGAGTGTAATGAAACTAATTAAGCCTCAGAGGCCTTTCAGGTTTTGATCCCTGAAATCATTGGGGACTAGGTTTACTTGAGGTCAACCTAGTCCATAATAGATTGACCTAAGTTTACCTAGTCCCAAAGATCAAGTCTAGGGTGCCACAGAAAGAAGAGGAAGATGTAAGAAGAAATAGGGTGGAAAGTGGAAGAAGATAGGAGAAAAGAGTGTCAAGTACATGTACATCCATGGTTTGAACAAGGCATTATGGAAAGGGGTGTCCATTTTAAGAATGTACACTAACAAATTTGATGGCACTCATGAATTCTTTAATTTGGTTAACATACTGGACAATGTTTTCTCCTTTTTTAATCCTCATTCCATCATACTTGCCTCTAAGACTTTCTGCCTTGGTGCTTAATACATTCTAATCTCCACCATGTACAAGTATTATCTTGTTCCACATCTATTTCATAGTAGTAGAGTCTTCCATATCATCCAACTAAACATCGTTTAGTGTAGAAGCAATCTCAATCATAAAGCTATTGTGTTCTTTCTTCTGGTTCATCTCCTCTACTATCATAGGAGGGTTTGGAGGGGTGTACTAGTTGTCCAAATAATATAATAAGTTGTCTCTAGTACATGATAGATGCAACCTCATCCTTCTTTTCCATGAAGAGAAGCTTTTCTTTTTCAACTTTGGTACCTCTCTCCTATACATCTTTGGATCTTTAGCTTAAGTCCCTTCAAATTTTTCCTTCAAGCAGTAAGCTCTAATACCAAGTGTAAGATAACAAGGGAGGGAGGGGGGAATCATTTATAACCAATTATCCTACATGCCTTAAAAAAAAACTTTTGACCAACTCAAATACTTTAATCTTTTAGATCATAAGTTCGGTAACCAAATCTAAAATCAAAATATAAACTGATGTGTAGTTTGCATTAAAATATCAACCTAATATACCAAGTATCAGAGTTATCTTTAAACTTATACCAAGTTGTAGTAATTAACAATAAACATGAAATAAAAACCACTTGGGAAATGTTAACCCAAAAATCTCACTCTTCTGAAGTGAGCTCTGTTAGAAGATAACCTTGTTAAAGGTTACATACACATTGTTAATGTGACCTTGTTAGAAAATTTACACCAAAGATCATCTAAACCTTGTTCACTCCTTGAAACATCTAAAGAATGATGCGCTCTAGAGGACTTACAAAACATTCAACAAAATGTCACCACATAGGATTTGAAAATACTATTAGGTCCACTCAGTTAAGAGATTTTTTTCTATAATGGTTAAAGAGTAACATTGAAATGATCTATTAGGTTTTAGCACTACCTTGTTTGTTTAGATCTTTGTGTTGCTCAATATCTTTCCTCTTTCAACTTCTCATCCCTTCTAACTAATTCACTCACTCCACACATCAATTTAGAACTTCACTTGCTTGATCTTCACAATGCAATTCTATTTGGTTATCCTTTAATTCTTCAATGTCTTTAACAACAACATCAATATAATCAATGATATCAACAACAATAAACATTGTGTTCATCCTTTAAATAGATCTTCATAAAATTCATGTTCATTGAATCTAGATGCTCAACAAATATACTTCCACCTTGAAATTTTTTCTCTATTTCTAATTGTTAAATTTCCTTCATCAGATCTTCTTTAAATTTATCTAGTCATTGATCTCATAACTAACTTCATCCTTATCATTGAAACTTCTTGAACAAACTTTATTTTCATCAAATGTCAGCCTTTGATTAAATCTTTTCAAAACTCTTCTATCTTTTTATGCTTTGTTAACATTACATATTACTTAGTCAACATTAAACTCAATCAACACTAAAATCAATTGGTTGACACTACACATTCTTCATTTCTTCATCAGGTGCTCGGTGACAACTATAGTAGCTCGATTAATATTGTGATTCTTTATTTACTGACCAAACTACCTTTCTTGTACATGATCTCAACACTTAATTAAATCATGTAAAATAATCAAACCAACATTATATTGTCAGAGTCTAACTCATTCAAATGCCCATTGAATACCATACACTCATCAACACTTACATCATCATCATACTTTCTTCAAATCCTCTCCATCAGTCAAATCCTTTTCATCAATCAAATGATGTGGCACTCTACTACATTAGCATAATGTCTAACAAACTAAGGTTTGACATCAATGACAACATAACAACTGATGTGACTCTTTCACATACATTACCAACAATAGCAGTCAAGGCTAACAAAGAGTGTATATTTTCATGAACCATAATTAGGGAATCAAGAATTTGACACCTAGATATAAAGCCATTTTGTTGAGGTGAAATAACAAAAGGGAGAAAAATAAGCAACCTAGAGGTAAGAACTTTAGAAATAATATTATATAAGGAATTGCATAGGCTAATTAGTGATACTTATCCATGGAGTCAGTACTAGGAGTCTCCAGTATAAGAACCAAGAAAGTGATGTTTTCTTCCTTCAAAATTTTATTATCCTTAAAGAATTCTTTACAAACTTTAACAACATCCTCCTCAACAATGTGCCAAAAAAATTGAAAGGAAAACATTGAGTAAACATCAATTCCTGGGGCTTTATTGCCTTTAAAGGAGAAGACAACCTTCCTAAGCTCCCCTCTTGCACATGTAGTACATAAAAATCTATTATATTATTTATTAAACACCCATTGTATGACTTTCACAAAATCCTCTCAAAGGAAAATATTTAGGTTAGGATCTATATAGAGAAGATAATAAAAGAAACAAACAACTTCACATATGATAGTGTCCTCCTTATCAAGAAAAATGTCATTTATGGAAAACTAAGAGATTCTATTAATATCCTTATGTTTAACCACAATCATATGAGAAACTCGTGTATTCCTATCTCCTTGAGTAATCCATGTCATTTGAGATCTTTATTTTTGAAACTCCTCCTTTGAAATAACATCATGATAGTTCACTAGGATATCATTTTCAATTTTCATATAGTTCTACATCCAACCCTCCTTTTGAATTTTTCCTTGAGTAACTTCCAAGTCAGATATAGTGGCCATCTTAGAGGTAAGTAATTCCCTTATTCTATTTTTCATATTGATTTTGGCACTTCTCAGCTTTTTGGCCACCCTAAACATAGTTGTTCCATCTACTTTGATATTTTGCCATGCTTTGACACTCTCCTAAAACTTGGGATGTAATTATCATATTATCTAAAATTTAAACATAAAATTCTTTTTCCCATGAATAACGTCAACAAAAAAATAGATTGAGAAGTGATTAAATCCAACTCTCATAATAGCAGGAAGGGAGTAAAAATACATCTCTAATAGTTGAGGCCTTATCAAGCCTAAATTTGATGCAATTATTATCATTTATCCTATTGGACTAGGTATATAAAGCTCCCTTGAGGTCAACATTTATGAGGGCTTGAGAATTGAAAAAGTCCATAAGATCAAGGTGTCTCTCCAACTAGGTTAGTGATCCCCCAAACTTCTTAGTATCCAAGCATGGGGTGGGGTGTTAAAATCTCCCATTGTTAGCCAAGCTTCCTCCTAAAACTTATATATGCACAATGATAATCTTTTCCAAAACTTATACAGTTCCACTTTGGAATTAGTGACATATAAGTTGGAGAGAACCCAAGAGAAATCATTCTTAATGCAAGAGAATCTTACAAATATAATATTACTATCAACATCCAACAAAGAGGTTCTAACATGATTTTGATTGTGAAAAAAAGTGGTGCCCCTAGAGACACCATCATATTTAGTACCAACAACACTACAATCTTTAAAAAAAATATTTTTGTCAGCTTTTGCTTTCGATATTTTAGTTTCCTAAGCCAACACAATAATAGGCTTATGATCTAGAATTGCATTCCTAAGAATATCTTTTTTATGAGGGCATTAAGTTCCCTTATGTTCTAAGATACAATCTTCATTTTTTTGTTGGGAACGTGCCTCCATGATAGTTCTCTATTTAACCATCAATAATCAACAATATTGTTCTTTCCCTCTATCCTAATTAGAAGACTAAAATCTTGGAGGAGTATTAACATTTCCCACATTCACTCTTAGATGGCATAACTTGGCACTTTTTGATTCATACCTCACTCTATTTCATGTGGAGACTCTATTGTGATTAGAGAAGTTCCATGCTTCTTGTTCTTCTTCTTATCAATTAGGATGATTGGTTCCTCACTATTAATGATTCTCTCCACACCCTTATGTTCCTCTTCCTAAAATAGATCTTGCACATTCTCTAGAAACTCATTTTCTAGGAAAGAGGATTTTACAAAGTCCAATGACATGGTAATTGAGAGAACTAGGACAATCACCACCCAAAATGTTACATGGTTAAGAGTCTTCAACTCTAGAGGGGATGCGGGAAACCTCCTTGGTGGAAGAATTTATAAAATCAATTACTTTGACATTAGTAGGCATCTCAATTTCCTCTGGAGGATTTCCAATGATCCCACAATCCACACATGGATTAGCATTCTTAGCAGCTTCCTACATTAAGGTCTTGATAAAAACATTTCTCTTTTAGTAGGCTTAGCCTTAATAGATTTAGTATCCTCAAGCCTAGGGAAACCTCTAGAATCTTTCTCTTTACTATCTTTGCCTATGGTATTATGTTATGTAGCAATGTTGTCTCTAAGGATAACATTATCATTATCTTCCACAAGCATAGAGGCCTCTACAAAATCTATCACTTCTATGCTAGGATTTACCATAACCTTGTCACTAATCTAACCTTGCTTATATTGGTTAGCTTCATCATTAGTTTTAATACTAGCAGAACCAATCCCAACATAGGGTTACTGGGTAAACCTAGTTTATTCACTTCTCCTCCATGAGATGGATTCTAGATGCTCTTTTCCTTTCATACTTTTCTACCAGTAGATTCTTTTGTTCCTTAGATTTATGCTTTTGCATGGGGCATTTTTTTGCCCGGTGGTCAATTTCTTGCAAATAAACAAGAAAATGACACCGATTCACATTCAATTTGTTGACGCCTTGGGAGTCTAATCCAAATTGGATCCGAAGAAAAAATAATATCATTAAGATCTAGATTTAGAGTCCACTTCATTAGAGCAAGAGGATATTTAACAATAATCTATGGAACCCCACACAAAACTTGGGTTATGTCCTCCTCATATGGAAAAGAAAAAGAGATGTAACCTTTTTGCATAGAAATAATACCTAGTTGACCCTTCAAAACCCAATTCTTCTTAGCATACACCTTGACTAAATTAATATATTTCCTAAAGCCCATGAACTTATTGACAAGAGATAATGCCATCATCGAGATGTTGTCATCAATTATAGAGTCTAGGATGACAATGACATATTTCCTCACTACAATATCAAAGGCATCTTTAATAGGCAACAAAAAACGATTTGCTTGTCGATTTGACCCTGAAAGTAAAGACCAAGGTATTGAGTTCTCTTAACCATTTCCTAGAGTAGGATAGGACCCTTTAACCCCCCTCCAACATATGCACCTATCTTCCCTAGATCATTTGGGAACCCATAAGTCCATATGATACCATCTTTAAAATTATTCTCCTCACCCTTCGCAATATCCATTTGCACACTCTCCTAACTAGTTGAGGACAATGAAACCAAAAAAAGTCTTATAGAAGAGGTGCCAACAAATTCCCATCGACCGCCAAGATTAGTTTTCCCTCCTAAAATCCCATTCAAATTTTCCATTACAAAATAAAAACAAGTTCTTAGAGAAGTAAAGACCTTATTTGATGAATTAATATAACATATTTGTTTTCGTGTCCTTCACTAAAGATTTAGATTTGGTATTTTATAAAACCCTTTCGTAGAATGATGTGTAAGAGTGAGATCTAGAAGTTGTGTATTTATTTTATTTTATTTTTTGAAGTGATCATATTTTGAAAATTTGGTACCTATTTGTGCATTGGCCATAACTTGCATCTAAATAATTGAAAATGCAAACCTTTTTTTTTAAAAGTGTATATAATCAAGTGTAGAATAGTAATAGGCAATTTGTTTTAAATTTGGTCAAGTAGCTCAAAAATTTATTAAGAAAATGGTAGACACATGTCTCCGAGGACTATCAAGACACGAATAAATAAAATTAAAATTCACTATGCTAATGCTGCCTGAAAATAGATAAAAAATATTTAGAAAGCTAAGAAGACACTTGAGTTATGGTGGTAATTTAGAGATATTGTCTTGATCATTTATAAACTCGATGATGACAAAGTTGAGAAATCATCTTGGAAGATGAAAATTTCCAACCCTCTTACCAATCCATGATGCATACAGGTTCCTATGTGCTAAATGACTTGCATGGATTTTGAAAAAGAAAAAAGTACCATTCCAACTTCTATATAAAATTTGCATGTTATGTAGAACTAAGAACATTATTTTTAGTTCTACAACCCATACAAGTTATGAAGAAATATAAATGTATACATGTATAATTACCATACACTACACATATGTAATAGGTGCATATGCATATATACACATATCTATAGATATATGCATATATTTATATTGATAAATATATATATGTCTATATACATGCATATCTCTCCTCATCCCCTCTCCCTCTCATCTTTTCCTCCCATCACTTTCTATGTCTACTCTGAGCCATAATTATCCTCGTCGAGATCTATCTCATCTCTCTCCACTCCCTCTTTTCTTTGCCTCGCGTCTCTCACCCTCTTTTCCTTCTTGTACTTTCTTTCTCCTCCCATCTCTCACCCTCTCCTCATTGCTCTACTCTCTCTCCATATCCCATTCTATCTCTTCCCCTTCTATCTTTTTCCTCCCTTCTCTCCCCCACCTCCTCGCCTTTCTCTCTCCCTTCTTTACCCTCTCTTTGAGAGAGAGAGAGAGAGAGAGAGAGAGAGAGAGAGAGAGAGAGAGAGAGAGAGAGAGAGAGAGAGAGATATCAAATTGGGTAGGATACAAGTGGAAGAAACACTACAAAATTATCATTAAATTTGAAATAATCATGAGATTCTAGAGTGTCACATGGAGATTTGTGTGTAGCACTAATTTTTCGACCATTTCAACTTGTAAGAAAAATGAGGTGCCATGAAGCCCATGGACAATAGACAATGGAAACATCAAAATGTCACAGAGCTAGATAGTTCTAGATACAAGGAAGACAACTTATAAGTGTAAATGAAGATTATCTTTTGTAAAATAACACTTCCAAGGTTCATTCTAAATATAAATGAAAATAATAATTGTAATACAAGTAATTATAACTCTAATAATTCTAAATAGAAATGTAAACCAAGACAAGATATTAGTAATATATTAAATTATTGCATTATCTCATTCTAATTATTATATGGCTACCATCAAATTGGGTATGATACAAGTAGATGAAATACTAAAAAATCACCAATAAATTTGAAATAATCATGAAAATCTAGTGTGTCACATGGAGATTTGTGTCTAGCACTAATTTTTTGACCATTTCAACTTGTAAGAAAAATGAGGTGCCATGAAGTCCATAGACAATATAAACATCAAAATGTCACAAAGCTAGATAATTCTAGACACAAGGAAGAAAACTTATAAGTGTAAATGAAGATTATCTTTTGTAAAATAACACTTCTAAGATTCATGCTAGATATAAATGAAAATAATAATTATAATATTAATGTTTATACTATAATATTTTAAATAAAAATGTAAGCCAACATATTATTAATATATTAATTTATTGCATTATCTCATTCTATTTTTAATAATGTTTGAAATCCTTAATAATTATTTTTGAAATTTTATATATCACATGTTCTTTAATTTTATTAAAAAACTCATAGATTATTTTGATATTTTTAAACATCATTTAAAATAAAATTCAGTCAAATTATAAAACACGATAGACAAATTCTGGCGCGGACTAGATAAAAACAAACAGCTATATGTCAAGTAGAAAAAGGCAAAACTGCGGTCGATCGTTTGAAAACATCTTGATCCAAATGATGAATGTGCTAAAATTAGAGGCGATCATACTGTTCATAACTTCATAGGCAGCAGGAGGGTTGGAGCGTATATGCCAGCTAGGCTAGCCGTTGGGAGACTAAGTGCTTTCTTTGGAAATTTGGTGCTTTTTGAAAAATTCCGTTGGTGCGTGTTGTTTTTTTTTCAAAATGCCGTTGGGAGATTGATAGCAATAGTATAATTGGGAGATTCATGCCGTTGGGAGATTTATACATTTGAGAAGGGGCAAAGAAAATCCGGGCAAAAGAGGGCAGAGAACTGAGATTTACATTTGTATTGGAGGGTTCATATAAATTTTGGAGATTCATACGGCCTTGAAGAGAAGGAAAAAGGAAGAGCCAATTGATATTACGGGAAGACGATCAGAGGCACCTTGAATCGTACCGTTGCTTTTAACAGTCTTGAGAGCATTCTGAGGGACCTTGAATTCTAATTTTCTTTTTCTTAAGCTTTTCGGACACCTCATCCTTCTTTTTGATGGGCTTGGATGAAATTCATAATCCATTTCTCGTATTTATGAAACCCTGCATGGTAAACTCGTTGCAGGGAAGGGATAATCTCCGCAACATGAACTACTCATTCTGGGATGAATTCCGTACTCTGTTTCTCACATTTACGAGGGCTCCTTCGGTCTTCTTGTTATAATCGATCACTACATTGCCTCTCTAAGCATCAATATTTTATTCTTCTCATGATTCAGGTACAGTAGCACTCCCTATATAGTGACTTTGGGTTTCGATTATTGGGTGATAATGAATTCATAATTCAGAATTAGGGTCACAGGGGAAAGCACGCAACTGCAATCTTCTTTATCTTTTTTTTTTTGGCTTGTCTTTTTAACCATCACCCTGTTTTTATGCTTAGCAAGCTCCACTGTGATTGGTGGCGTCCGTAGTCCCTCTGTTTTGTTGAATTATGTTGGGTGTCTGGTATGGAATTGGGCATGTCTTGTTTTATAGGGCTTCTTGCCGTGTCTATTTGAAACGGAACGAGTTATTTTCCCTCTTTCTGTTATAGAGATTTAGTAAGTATTTTTTGGGTGTAGGGTTGGGACTTGTTTGTTAGCTAGTTGTCTAGATTGAAGGTGGGTATGGTCATATGTTTTCTGCCAGGATTTATTTTTTAGATTTTTGCATTTGGGCTTTATCTATTTTGAAGTGCGGTGTTGATATTTTTGATCTTTCATAATATTAAATTGTGTCTAGAAGGAAATGCTCTGTATCATTCCTTGATGAAGGCTATTGTATTTGCAATTGATGGTTGACCCTCTGATTAGTACAGAATGATGTGTCATTTTTCATGACTGAATCAATGCTTGCCTATCACAGACTCACAAGCCATAGCACGATGCTTCAAGGTGGAACATGATTGGTGACAGTGTTAGTAAGATACGGGCATTCTAGAAAACTAGGTTGCATTATATAGATTAATATATTAATAATTATCGTGATGCACATAATGGGTTTTCAAATTTAATGAACACTGTGATTACGACATCATAAATACAGTCAATAGAGGAGCTTAGTACAATAGGTAATAGATGGAAATACCGTAAAATTTCATGTTATAGATATTGTGGATTCACTAGCCTTTAATGAATCTGTATCTGATCCCATCATTCCCCAATTCTTGCTTGGTTGATAGATAATGCTATTGCTATCAATTTTTATGTCTCTAGTTAAGGCCATATATTTGACAAGGATTCACAGGTGAAGGTGTATCTTCAATTAAATTATTTAGAGAAAGTTTGTGAATTTGTTTCCATTGTAAAGCTAAAGCCAGGGGTTCATATGGTTTCAAGGTACTTATAGTTGAAGAAAGTATTCTGTGGGAGTTTTGAGGTGGCTATAAAGCAAGTCTCTAGAGGTTTAATTTCCCATGCTATCAATTCTTTGATACTCCCACATGCCTATAGACTATACTATTTAATAGATATGTATGCCGTTACTTGCAACTTATTTTAGCTTCTGTAAAACATTGGACCTAGCACTCTAATTGCAAAATTCTAGTGTCTCTATATTGGATCATATTACCTGATGTAACTTTTCTGAAGTCCAAGTCTAAGATATTGTTTGTCAAAGATAGAGGAAGTAGTGAAGATGAGATTAACATGATCCAAGTGGTACAATGTGTGAGAAATTACAATTTTCAGCCCTGATGACAGATTATAAGGAATTTGATTCACTATATTTTTGTAGAACACATAATGTCAACTGTGAATTAATCCAATGGAAAGCCTTGGGCATCTATTTCATTATGATTAAAAAGTTAATGAATGTATTTAGATACCTAGGAAAATCTAACATTGTCTCTAGAAACCCTTTTCTTTAATTAATATACAACATTTTGTATGTTCTGATAACTCTTCAAGCTTCATGGTGATTTAGTAAGGAAGAAGGCAAGGTTATACTCTCTTTGAAGCACAGAGACATGCAATTTGTAATAGATGTTTTTTGATTCGTAAAATTTAATTATATGAAAGGATAATTTTAATGTTGGTGGTTGTAGCTAGATGCCGCTTTTCTAGGTAGATGTCTGGAAAATATAGCTGAAGGCAAGTGATTACCACCCTTCTGTACTTGCTTTTTGAAGTGGATGACTTATAGGTAGTGCAACCTATACGATTATTGTTTTTTATTGTTTCTTCTCAAATATGATTCTCGGTGTCAAAATAAGAATCAAATAGTCTGTGTCCGGTGTCTGAATATGGTCCTTTTCATTTGTATAGGTTTATTGCAAGTACATTTTTAATGCATGCAATTATACTTGCATCAGCTGTAATTCTCCTTGATTGGCCCACTGGCCATTCTCTTTTCTTGCAGCAGGTTTGTTGGTTATGTATGCTTTAACCACAAGAAGCTTTGAAGGAGTCTTCGTGGGTGAGACAATGACTTCCAATTATGGGATGGTAAGCATTGCTGACTTCTGAAGAGCATACATGTAATTCAGTTCTGAATTCTTTTTCATAGGTTTTTGCTTATGGAATCTCTTTACTATTGGCTGAAGGTTTTTTAATAGCTTGTAAAGCTGATATGCTTAGTTAGTTTTCAAACATATAATTACAAGTATATTATATAAGCAATCTAAAACTCTAAATTATTCTTTTCTAATTTTTACATTTTTTGGTGATGTGTAAAGTAAGAATAGGGATTGGATATAGTATTTTTAAAAATTTCAGCAAGGCATAATTTTTTTTTACAATGCCAACAATTGTGGAGCTAATTTTTGGCTGTTAATTGTTTAATCAAGTCCTTAACGAATGTGTATGTATTACATTGTGGCAATTTGTAGTAGACATAGAGAAAATTGTGAACTATTATAGAGCTTATTTGCAGCTCTCATGTTTTTGGATGAGTAGGGTTTTGTGATCTAAGAAAAACAACATGTAATCAATTATACAGCTTATTTTGAGCCATGGGTTTGTTTAGATGTCCAGGAGTGCATAAGATTTGGATTGTGATTGTATGTTGTTTAAATTGTTCATATGCAATTTACTATTGAACTTACTTTTCTTAGATATTTTTGTTGCTTAACGTCTTATATAATGTTGTACAGCTCAGATTTTGGTGACTTGAATAGAAAATGTGAAAAGCTGTAGAGTTGGTTTTGAACTTCCAAGTAGGTTCTTGAACACGGAATATTATGTTTTAATAATTTACAATTTAGGGAGAGTACATTTTAAACTAATTTAGAATATGGATCTTGAGAAGCCCTGTTCCAGACTGCTAGTTGTGATTGATTGAATCGTTTTTGTATTTTCTTAAGGGCATGAGTTGCTAAATGCCAAGTATACATGATCAATGAATTTTATAGTTTGTATAGTTGTATATACTATAAATAAAATATGTACAAAAAATATTTTTTGCAATAACTGCTTCGCATTGGCTGTGCTATCACGTAACACTATCTAATAACTTTTTATTAGTCATTGTAATGCCCCTAGTTGGGACTATGAGACATAGCTCTCAAGTTGCAATGTTCAGTTACCTTGTGTAATGTCCCCCTACACAATCTCTTAGACTTTGAACTGAATTCTCATAAATGAAATTGCATGAAATTCCTTTCGTATCTTAATTTGTTCACAATCAGTAATGTTATTCGGCAAGGGCTATTTTACCTCTGATATGAACCTCTGATCTGACTTCAGCAATATCAACTGTTGATGGTATAGATGTTTTGAATGAAGATTTATCTTTGAGAAAAACTATATATATACTGCTTCACGTTAGATGATATCAGTTTGCAGATATAGGAGGATAGGATAATGGTTATTGATCTGCAAGTATATACTACCTATAAAGATTAAGGAATATAAAGAGATAGTAATCCTTATGCGGATCTGAATATGTAATGAGATGAAAGTTTCAATGCTCTGTAGTGTCCCTCTCTAGATCTATAGTATTTCTTTGATATTCTCTCCAGATGAATAGCACAAATAGTCATATTGAATTTGCATTAATGCTTTTGCTCAATGCAAAAGCAGAGCATATATAAGTCTACAACTTCTTGGTTTCTGATATCAGTATTGCAGTTAAATGGAGCAATATATATATATGTCGTTAACTGTCTCCAATAGTATAGATTCTGAGCACCCTAGAGGTGCTATTATTAGTGCACAAATAAATGATGACATCTCAACTCAAATGACAAAGTGCTTCTAGAAGGAACAGGACATGGTTCTAAGGCTCAGAGGTTTATCTCTTGAGTAGTTCAAACTCCCTTTCTCATTATCTGTAGTGGCTGTTCTAGTTACTCTGATTTATATCATGTTCTGATTCTGATGTATTCATTTTTCTTCCTATTCGATGATGATGTCTTTTTTTCCATCGCATGCATACTGTTGTTGTGGCTAAATACCCCCGTAAGTTATTAGGATACTCCAATCTCAATAGCCAAGTGATTGTGCTCATAATTTTCTTTATCTTGTACTGTAGTAGCTGACTGTATCTCTTATAAACTACTGATTCACTGCCCCCCATCCTTATCGTTTTCTTCTCCTTGTCGTGGTTAAGCATTTTTCTTTCAAAACATCATTATGTACATCACCATTTGGGATGTTGGATGGAGTTATATATATTATATTTTATATTGGGTTTATAATAATATCATATGTTATATATTCTCTAAATTTTATACATGTTATAATATATTTTATATTATGTTGTAATAGATGATAATATTGATATATAATTATTTAATATTGTATTGATATATATTTTAGTGTCATTGCAGGTTAAGCATTTTTTTTTCAAAACATCATTATGTACATCACCGTTTGGGATGTTAGATGGATATATATATATATATATATATATATATATATATATTATATTTTATTTTGGGTTTGTATTATATCATATGTTATACATTATCTATTGTTACATGTTATAATATATTTTATATTATGTTGTAATAGATGATAATATTTGATATATTATTATTTAATATTGTATTGATATATATTTTAGTTATTATTAATTCTTATTTATTTGTAGATACATTCTTAGATTAAAATATTTTTATTATATTTAATTATCTAGATTTGTATTTTAATATTATTGTTTATTTATATTATAATTATGTTACTTATATATTTTTATATTTTTAATATTACTATTTATATATTAAAATATTATTATTCAATGATTATTTATTATTAAAATTTTCAAAATGGGGACATCATAGTCATGCACAATAAAGGTGATCTCTTTGGATGATTTACTAACACCTTCGTGGTTGGGAGCATAAAAACATGAACTTGTTGAGCTTTTTAAGGTAGAGATGACAAACCATAAGGTCTATCCTTGTATCTTGGAAGTTATATAATATATTGATGCCAAGGCACTAAATATTGTATCTTTTTGTGTAATTAAATTCATAGGTGCTGTTTCAGATTTAGTTTAGTTATTCCACATGTTACACATGTTCAATCAATAAAACTTGTTGCTACTCTATACACTTCTATATCTTAATACAATTCATGACATGCGTCATAATTATAAAATTTTGAATACTTATACCTTACATGACCTTTTCACCTCTTTTGAGCAGGGTTGAGATAACCATACCATTCCCATATGTATATGTCTTGTATTTTTAATAAATTGCCAGGACAACTATTATTCTTTTGCATTCCAAAAATATGTCTAGATGCTAGATCTCTATGATACCCATTAAAATTTTATAGAATGAGTCTTTCCTGACTATCAAATTGGAATCTCTATAGAGGCTTCTGCTTCATGGAAACTTCTCGTAGAGAAAGGTAGATTTAAGGTCTAAATTCATATTGTGTCATATTAGTTATAGATGTGTTTATGAACATTAGGTAGATTTAACGTCTAAATTGATATTGTGTCATATTAGTTATAGATGTGTTTTATGAACATGTTTTAAAGCATCAGGACTGTAAGGAGTGTTATAATGAATTGACAATATTTAACATCTCTATTGAACTCATTGTACAAGGAACACACAAACAAAGTGAGATAGCGTGCATATATTAATGAAACCATATAACATTTCCACTCAGCTCTTCATATGCATCATATGGAAATGAACCAAGCAATAGAGAGTGACAATTTGTGGGAGAAATTGTATTTTAAAACTATAATATGGACACACTAGGCGGCTGGTTGTATTAGTGAAAGTGAATTTTCCTCCATTGATACTAGTTGTTACTTTTTCCTAGCCCATCCTAATTTGCTACAATAGGGATATGATTTTAAGTCTAATTGACCTTCTTGTTATGCTGGATACTAATATAATGTCTGGTTTATGTGCTTTTGCACATTCTAAAATATGTCTGGGTACTAGATATTTTACGATGCTTGATAAAATTTGATAGAATGAGTCATTCTTGATTGTCATATATGAGTCATTTTAGAGGTTTTTTCTTTTGAGAAATTTACTTCAGACAAAGGTAGTGATGTCCCTCTTTTTGGATTACCCTATATTTCCTCTAGAATCACAAGTTCAATAAAAAAACGAACACAATATAGTTAGAGATATAACTTTACCAAAATAATGTAAAAGCAGGAAGATCCTTATTGAGGTCCTACATTCATGTAGTAGGGTTAAAGAAGATATCATGAGAGTCATAATGAAAGAATATATATATTTATATAATGAATTATTATTTTTAATATATAATTCATAATTTGGGTTTAACTATAACAAAAGTTGGATAAGGAGAAATAATGGGCTACTTGAAGAAATCCTAAAGCTAGGTCTAAGAGTGGATATACCATCCCTCTTGGTCCTCATGTGGCCTTCCCCCATCTATCCTTTATGAGGTGGTGTACTTAGTAAGGAATCTTGTGAGTGATCTTTATGCTAGGCCCAAAAGCAGATATATCCTCTTGGCCTCATATGATAGGAAAATGGAACATCTAGTACGGGGTGGTCTAACTAGTTGGGGTGTTTGTATTTGCACCCTTTATCCATGTTTCCTTAGTCATCCTCTTATGACTTGATAGCACGAGAGGTTCAATTAAAAACTTTCTCTAACAACTACTCAACTCAATGCAATCCCTTGGAGAATCCTATAAGGCACCGAGATCTTGTCCTTTTCAATCAAGCTCATGAGCATGAAACGAACACCCATCCTTTCCAATCTAGTCCAAGAGCATGTAATAAAGACCCAACTAAATGGCCTCTTTGAGACTACTTTGAATTCATTCCAACAATCAGACATTGTAGATGTTGGAGGAAAAACTACAATAGGGTGCTTAGATGACCCTTCCCATCTTCACCCAAGGACTGGATACTCCAATCCCCCCTTGGTCTCATGTGGTAGACTGCCACCCATCCACTATGAGGTGGTGTACTTAGAAGAGGATCTTATATCATTTTCCCCCTCCTTGTTCTTCCTTTCTCACCTTGCCATGGCTAATGCTGTAATGACCCCTGCTTATCCTGTTCTCAAATTTGCCCTAAAATCATAATGGCAATAAATTAGGGTTATGGTTTAATTTTATCAAATAAAATATTTCTTCAAATAGTACAATCTTGGACTGAGTACTACAAAATAACACACACATATGACAATTATTAAGGTTAGTCCATAACACACGATATTTGTATAATATCTATAGCATAAAACACATTTGAGAAGAGGCATGATATGTCTACCCGAAGCATCCCACACTAAGCTAAAAAGTGGAACTTTAGCCTTCTTGGCCCCAGTGGCAGTCAACATGGACATCCACCTAGGGTCCCTACCTAGTGGGGTGCTCATACTTGCTTTTCCTACCCATGCTTCATCTCCTAAGATTTAGTCACCATCATTATGGAATTGGAGAGGATATTGTAATGGTAGTGCCTTGATTGACCTATCTAGGCCCAGGAATGCCCTCTTGGCCTTGGTAGTAGGTAACATGGACACTAAGGTCTCTACCTAGATGGCGATACTCATGGTTCCTTGTTCCCTTATACCCTTGTCCTTCCATATTGATGAAAGTTCATAAGCAAATTATTGATATATGCATATGTTGTCCTGCATTTTGTAATCACAAAATGGAGGTAACAGTACGAAACTTTTCCAATTGAGTTTAACACTTCTCAGAGATAATTCATTATTTAATTGGCCACGATTGATCAACCAATCGTCCCTAATTGATATAACGAATCTTTTTACTGAAGATTGTCATGAAGTCCTTTTTGTTTTTTCATTTTGTTAGCCCATGTGTGAGTTTTGAGGCCTTAAAGTCCCTTTTTGCATTTTTTAGTGCTTCTTTAGTTGGTTCTAGTCTTTTTGTTTCCTTCTATCTCTTGCTTTCGGTTTTCCCTTCGATTCGGTATATCTCAGGGCTTAATCAAACTTGTTAGTTGAAAGATATAACCATTTAAGTGGCCAAAAATGGGACTCTCCAAGCTTAACAACATATTTAAAAAATGGATGTTATATTCTAATGTTGAGTTGCACTTTTTGAAAAATCTCACTTAAATTCACTTTATGTTATGTTTTTAAGTTACTTTATGACTTAATTTATCACTTGAGTCATTATAGTGCACTTTATGTAATATTTTGGTGTTGAGTTGCTTTTTAATTCTTCACTTAAGTAACTTTATTATTACTTTATAGTCTAGTTTTGATGTTGAGATTTACTTAAGTGTTTTACTTAAAACTATTTAAGTGAAATATTATTTTTTGAACATATTTGCATGTAATATGTAAAATATATAGTGTAAATATGATATTTGACCCCTTTAAGTGATATTTGTTCAATAATCAATTTGACATGTGCTAAATAGATCACTTAATTGATGCAACTCAAAAACATGTCTTTTCTTCTCACATGTTACATGCAAATGCTTCTAGAGAGTGAGATTTACCTTTTGCATGCAAATGCAAATAACATTTTACATGCAAATGCATCTAGAGAGTGCGATATATATTTGGCATGCAAATGCAAATAACATGTTACATACAAATGCATCTAGAGAGTGAGATTTACCTCTTGCATTCAAATGCAAATGACTAAAACATGCAAATGCATCTAGAGGGTGAGATTTACCTTGGACGCCCAAGTGCATGTTATTTCAAAAAACATATTTTAAAACATGCAATCACCCTCCAAGACTGCGATTTGCATGCAAAGGCAAAAATAAAACATGCAATCACCTTTGGAGAGTGAGATTTGCTCTTTGGGTTGAAATATTGACTTAAGCAAACTAAAAGCACATTTTTAAAACATGCAATGACCCTTGGAGAGTGTTATTTACCTTGAAAACATATTTTCCAGCCAAGGCATTACATGTCATGAGCCTTCAAGAGTGCGATTTGCACTACAAACCTCTTTTTCATGCAAATGCTTCATGCGTTTTAGCTTGGAGAGTGCAATTTGTACTAAGTAGCAAAATACAAGCATTTT
This sequence comes from Cupressus sempervirens, assembly GCA_028749045.1. Classification (NCBI taxonomy): domain Eukaryota; kingdom Viridiplantae; phylum Streptophyta; class Pinopsida; order Cupressales; family Cupressaceae; genus Cupressus; species Cupressus sempervirens. Next base: position 269,322,657 of record CM053786.1, on the reverse strand, counting down.
TGCCTTATGCGTTGTAATGTTCCCGTTATAAAATAAATTATGTATCAAACTATTGTAATGGGCTGATTGATTTAATATATCGTGGACCCATTTTTATTTTGTTTCCATAGTTTGTGTCACCGTCGGCTATCTTTGTACACCCTCAGAAAGTTTTCCCAACAGGTATTTAAGCATGGCTTGTAGGTAGTCTTTAAGTATGCATTTTATTTGGATTATTACCATGTACTGCGAATTCTTGTTGGGATTCTTTGTAATTCGCCATTTCGGAAGAAAAAGATCTTCCCTACTTGGCTCTTCCAGTTTCGGTGGGATTCATTCCTCACCCTATTTCGTGGCCTATAACACTTCGCTCGGATCTGGCAAATCGAAGCATCATCTTTCGACATATATTAATTGAAGGATTGTTCGTATTCAAGTTCTCTATTATTGTGTTTGAATCTATTAATGTAGGAACAAGATTGCATTCTCCGTGTGACACAGATACTTAAGTGTGTGGCGTCTAGACACATCTATACGGCTTCCCATTTACTCATATGACATTCATTCCTACCATCTCCCCACACCACCGTACTTTCCCTCTCAACCTTTATCTATCCTTCGTACGGCCTATTGTACAGTCATCTTGGCACTCACCTCTGACACTTAACCTCCCATCACCCGTATGCCATCTTTAACCACCGTACGACCCCTCTTAGGCTACCGCACAACCCTCTTTTCACTTCGTACGACCTCCAAGGTATTTCCATTGTACCTCCACTCTCTCCCTCAACTTCACCGTATTGTATCCCCCCTACCTGCCATCGTACGGTCCTTCAATCCATACTGTATGGACTCATCTGTACACCACTTGCACGTTGCTTCCTTACCCAATGTACGACATACTTCCAGGCAGCCTCCCACACCATACAGACTCCATTCAAGAACACATATACAAACGTTATTACCAATTTAATTGCTTATTGTGCACGAAACACTACATTTGTTTCACCTTGGAGAGTGCGATTTGCACTAAGGAGTAAATACTTGCATTTTTAAAACATGCAATGGGTGCTCAAGGGTGTGATTTGCACTGAAATGCTAAAAGATATGACATGCAAATGCATTTAGAGGATTTCTCTCCACTTTTCCAGCCAAGGCGTCCATGCATATGCAGCTTAAGAGTGCGATTTGCACTAAAATCCCTCAATACGTGCATTTTACATACAAATGTGCTCATACGTTTGTCTCCCAAGACCACGATTTGCACCTTTAAGGCAAAAACGCCCATGCAATAGGGCCTTCTAAGTCCGATTTGCACCAAACATTTCAAGAGAGAAAGTTGCAACAACATCTTGCTCACACATGCACATGCATTTGCCCTTGGGGACCACGGTTTGCCTTAAAACTTTGAATTATTCAAAGGTTTTTGGTTGCTACATGCAAATGGACTTGGAGAACCCAATTTTGGAGCAGATTTGTTCATTCAAACTTGTCTTTTCTCCACTTTTGGCTCTTTGATCTCCATGTAAGTGTAAGGATTCAACTTTGTTTGCATTTCTTACTTGTTTTGCTAAAGTATTGCATTCTTTGGCTCATTTTTGTCCATTTGTTTAACTGCAGCCCTAGTTTTTAAATAAGTTTGAAATCTTCACGTTGTTGCAAATGCAAAAGTTTTCCAACTCCAAAAATGAAATTGCATGTAAAGAAAGGTTTTGAAGTTTGTCAAGTTCGAGTCAAAAGCAAGAAGTAAGTTGTTTTGTTTTTAGTTTTTCTTTCTTGTTTTTTGCTTGTTTTTAATTTGTTTTTGGAGAAAAGTTGAAGATTTACACCCAATAATGCAAGTGCATTTCCATGTTTGCACCTCCCATACTTCATCCGTTCTCCAAACTAATTCATTTTCTACTTTCCCATAGATGTAATCTCACTCTTTGAACTCGATTGCATGTCTTACAACATGTAAATGAGGAGTTTTTGCCACATGCAATGACATCGAGAGAACCCAATTTGGGTGAAAACTCACATTTTAAAGCACCCAAATTCTCATCTTGCACATACACAAATGCTTCCAACTTGCATTCTTGACCTTTCCCACCAAAAGCCCTATTTTTGCCCACATGTATTCCATCATCCTAAATTAGATTTAGGTCATTTTTGCCCAAAATATAGGCTGTCCCGTTTATTCCCAGCCTTCAAAAGTGTTCAATAAGTATCTAATCCATGCTTTGATCACCCATCTCTCATGGATCCTCATTGTAACTTGAATCCTAAAGTTTTCAAGGATCCGATCTCATTGGAAGATGTTTTCATCTTCATGCTACGATCCGCTCTTCAAGATATGTCAGAATTTCCTTAAAGAATTAGAGACATCCCATCAAGAAGACATGCTTCAAATCCAAGGAAGCAATAATTCATTTGGTATCCACTTTCCTAGTGATTGGGCTAGAACCTGGGTTCGTGTGGGAATGCGCCAAAGCACTTTGATTTGGAAAAAAAGAAGAGAAGAATCATTTGAATATGTTGATGGGAAAGTTGTTCCGGGTTTACATCCAAACATCATTGAGAAGGGTTCTCAAAGTGTCAGAAACTCCAGAATGTATGAATTTCACAAAGAAGAATTCACAACTGTGGAATGAGGAAAAACTTGAATACATCGAGTTTTCAAATAAATGACAATTCATCAAAGATAGTGCAATAGTGCGTAATATAGGGACTTCCAATCCGGTGATCATCCATGTTTCCGTCACCAAATGTTTATATTATTATAATAATGACTTTAAGAGATATTTCTAAAAAGCGTGTTGGAGAGTTTCTAGTGTTGAGTTATTTTGGGAAACTTCCACAGTTTCTAAAGTGGAGTTTTTTAGGAAACTTTGGCGAACGAAAGGTTATAAATGAGAGCTCATTTCATTGGGAAAAACTCGCTTGAAAAATATATTTGCTTTTTGTGCCTTTGTGGCTTTTCCTGATTTCTAACTTGTGAGCACTTGCTGAAGTATAAGGGTCTCGTCTGAGAAGTTCTTGGCAATTGTGTTATAGTATACAATTGACCAACATTGTCCTATTGTATGCCTGTAGCTAAGGAGAATTATCTTGATTATTATATCATTTCTTGTTGATCATTTGGCTATGCAAATTGTTGCTGATATATAGCAATTTGACATTTACTCCTATTGTTGTATCTGTTACTACGGAGAAATCTATTCAGTTGGTTTGTGAGATTTGGTGTGAGAATAATCGCAAAGGATTGGCATCATCAACTGTGAATTGATTGGCCGCCATCTCTACTTCATCAACAAATCGTCCAAAGCTGGAAACGCAAATTGCCTTAAGGGAGGCCACGTGAGTTGTAAGGAGGGGGCAATTATGTCTTTAATGGTGCAATTTGAATTGGACCAGTAAACGGCACTCCAACAGCGATATCAATTACATTATAGGGCCTGCGGTTATCTCCTGGGAAGGACATCTACAACCACACAGACCTACGATCAGCTTTGGAGGGCCTATGTTCAGTTTCTACAGCCTGTGTCTGTTGTTTTTGGAGGCCACATGCCTAGTTTGGAATCCACGCAGCCTTGGCTGGGAGCTGTAAATTGTTAGGGAGGATGTGGTTGCTTATCTATAGGTGCTGCAAGGTGTTGTGGTGACTAGAAGTGCAGTTTGGCACTCACGCACTCTTTAGTGCCATTTTTCTCATGTGCACCATCCAGGTTCTTTATGTCAGCATTATTTACTTTATGTAATTTCAGTTGAGGTATTGTCAGAATTGTATAAGAAATCAAAATTGAGGGAAAATAAAGAAGTTGTTGATCTCTTGCAAATAATTCCTTTAGAATTGCTTTTCCTACTATCATTATTTCAAAGTGTGAAACACAAGCAAAAGGAAGATATATTTATTTTGGTTCATTTCAGTGGTATAAAGATTGCTTGCCAAGTGTTTGAAATAATGTCAAACAATTAAATAGTAAAGAAATTGGACTCAACTAGTGAGGGTTTTTACATCACCCCCCCCCACCCCACCCCCCCCCCGCCCCCCTCCTCTTAGTAGTGTAATAGGTAGTGTTGTAACAGTGCTCTCTTAAAGGTAGCCAACAGACCCACACCTTTTGCTGTGCTAAAATGTATTTCCTGAGGTAACCTTCCAACCATTGTTTACGATCTGCAAAATTCCTTATTTCTAGTTTATGTTCCTGAATGAGATCTTAGAAATAATGATTCATAATATAGTTCAATCTATTTACAGAACATAATTGCATGGGAAATAAATTTGTTTAGAATAAATAGTTTATCAACTGTAATTGTGCAGTGATTACATTTTAAAAATTGAACCTGAATCTCATCCAAGAATATTACAGCAGCAACTTCAGCACCTATAGGATCCCCCTAAACATTATTGCCAATTAAGAAGAGATTCTTGCAATCACATTATCCCAATAACTTGGAATGCTTTCAGATTTCGGGTCGGTGATATGATTGATTTGATTCACCACGTTCCAGTCAAATTGACTTGATTCACCACATTCCAATTGATTAAAACACAGACGATCTTCCTTGCATATTGCTTACTCAAAGATCATCTGATATACTACCCTATAGCAACACGGTGAATCTTGAATTGCTTAATTGTTCCAATACATGGGCCGCCACCAATATGACGACAGATTCATAATTCTTGAAACATCACATGTGGGCCTACGATTTTCAGTCACAACTTGCTTGATGACTCTCATCGTTCTTCAAGAGAAACTCCCCTTATACAGTAGGATAAACTGCTTTTGTTTGTTTGGTACAGACGTAGACAAGCAAATAAAAACTTCATTCTATCTATGTTGGTGCAAATGAAAGGGACAGTCACGAATACCACTCAAGGGCAATAGATCTCAAAGGAATGCATCTATCATTGTTCCTCTCACGAACACTGGTCTATTATTTCTTTCCACTAGGTCAGACCCGTTTGATTCTGACAAAAGGAAATAATCCGACAACAATCCAAGGTTGATTCCATACTGATCAATTATTCCAAATCCTTTTCTCCCCTTTCCAAGGCTCTCGAATTCACAATTTATTACCATCTTTCTCATTCCCGTGGTGCAGCTGAATACTGGACTTATTAACAAAATCTTTCTTGGCTTAATAAATATTGAGTTATGCAATAATAATTTTGATTTAGTATTTATTTAATATAAGCTTTTGAAAACAAATATCAAATAATTACTAGTTATTAAATATAATATCGTCTATAAAAAGACAATCCTAGAGAAGAGTTTGGTACATTACATGATCTCTATCTTACCATTTGTCTAGAGGTGGTAGCTTGTACTTGGTGTCAATTTTGTACCAGCCAAGCGAGATTATTCCTTCCAAAAATGGTTGAGGAATGGACTATCCCTGTTCCTGACTATGTTTCATGCAAGCGGAAGACCTCTCGGAGTAACAACTCAATCACCTGAGTTTTCTTACATCTAGAAAAAAAGGCAAAGAAATGTACATATTTGGTTAAAGGATACACCACAACAAAGATACAATCTCTCCCTTGCACTTTGGGAAGCCCCATAATGTAGTACATAAAGATGCAAAAACAAAAAGAGAAGTTGCCTTCAAAGCGACTAAGAAGGAAAAAGATGAAAGTCCAAAATCAGAAGACCAAGAGGAACAATTGATGAACCTGATAAAGAAGTTTAGGTTTCGTAAATGTAAAGCAAAGTCACCTATGAAATGTTTTAATTATGGTAAAAGTGGTCATTTTGCCACAAGTGTCCTCATTCTAACAGTGATGACAAAGGGGTCTTTAAAAAGAAACACTTTGCTCACGAAGTGGAAAAAATTTGCACAAAGTAAGGAAAATGTATGTTCTAAGAATGATAGTACTGATAGCTCCGATTATAATGATTATGAAACCTTGGTTATGGCTTTAGGACCTTGCTCTACAGATTCCAATGATGTTGAATCAGACGGCAATACAGAAGATGAGGTTGATCTTGAAGCAGAATTGGTGTGTGCTTTGAAAGAAATCAGTCATTTGAAGAAAATGTTATCAGGTTGTGATCTTTCAAATGATATTGAAGCTAAAAATCGAGATTATTGCAAATCTGAAAATTGAACTTGAAGAAACCAAAAAGAATATTAGATGTGGTAAGTTCTGAACTGGCTACTAAGACTGAAAATTGTTTTAAGTTAGAAAACGAGATTGTTGGCTTAAGACACAAAATGAAGAAACTTGCTTTAGTGCTTGATAAGCAAGCAAAAATTTCAGAAATGCTTAGTGATATGTTGGCACAACAATGTGATTGTAGAATCAAAACTGGAGTAGGTTTTGTGAAAGCTGAAAGTTCAAATAATACAGTGTATAAAATGAAATCTAAAGACAACAGATGGTTTCCTAGAAGAACATACTCATTCTATGGCTATTGTCACTTTTGTAATTATTTCAATCACAAAGCACAGAATTCCAGGGTTGTGTCAAGACGGAGGATCAGCTTTGTAAGTCGAATTTTTTTTGGTGTCTTAAACAATTTTAACTTGGTTTGTTTCAAATATCAAAACTAAAGTCAAATTGCGAAGAATTGTCAATTGAATAATGTTCGTTCAAGAAAAATGTTAACTGATCAAGAAGTGAAAGTCTAGAGGAAAAAGGAATACAAGTCCCTTGTTGTTACAATGTTGCATGCTACAAAAGAAAATTTGTGGATTGTTGATAGTGGTTATTCAGACCACATGATAGGTGACAAAAGCAAGTTTTCCACATTCACAGATTGGAAAGGTGGTGAAGGTTCTATAAATATCATTGGTATGTGTTAACTTTCAGAGGATCACTGCAAATGTAATAGCACTGCCATAATGGCAAGTATGTACTTTCCAAAAGGCAGTGTCCTCTTGTAATTGTATGAGGAATAAACCAAGAGAAGAGGCATGTCCCTTCATGGGACATGTCCCTTCATCAATATAATGACAAACTTAATAATAGTTGTATATACATACATACATACATATATATATATATATACATATGAATCATTGTAATTATATTAATTTCTCTATGAATCATTGTAATTATATTAATTTCTCTATAAATCATAGGTTTATCCTACTAAAGCTATCAAAACATCAACACTCCCTCTTAGCTAGGGTGGATAAACATATGACACATATTACACTATTGGTAATACTAGGTATGGCAAATTTTAAAGATATCTTTGATCAGAATATATCCACCATTTTGATATCACATATAATATCAAGAGTATTGGCCTTCAAAATATCAACATATGATATTCACCAAAACTCTGATTACTGGTCTCCAGAATATCAACACTTGATATTCACCATGTACTCAATAAGGCAATGGTCTCCAGAATATCAACATATGATATTCACCATTTTGATATCACATTTGAGTATTCGTCTCTAGAATAACAATATATGATATTCACCAAATACTCTTTGAGTAATGGCCTTCAGAATGTTCCATGATATTCACCAAATACTCCACGTAATGGCCTCCAAAACACCAATTTGCATTACATTCACAATGTACTAAAAAATATTTATAAGGTATGTGCACGCGCATTCTTATACTGCGTACCATATAAGCATCCACCATGCAAAGTATAATCAATCATGATTTGCATAGACATCATAAGATATCCATCATAGTAGAAAATTAAGTTATTGTAAGATTGTCACCTTTCAATAACTTCTACAAATACAACTAATAATCATTTGGAAGTCGTCACTTCCTCATGATGTACACAAGGGTAGACCAATTCAAATCACAGTCACGAGGTATATTCATGAATCACAGTCCTCTTGACTGCTACAATTTATTTATCAATGGAGAATACATCTTAACAAGGTTTACTCTCTCTAAATCAACATGACCGAGATCACCGAAGGTTGACTGAATCATATCCTCTGCCTGCTCCCTCTCTTTCAAGGTTGTCTTTAATTAAAAATGCCAGGCTCCTTCTGACTATCAATCTCCACAGCTCCTTTACTTTTGAAGAAGTGTCAGACTCTCTCTGAATTGATATCAATCTTCATTTTCCTACAAGAGCATCCTAAGAAAAGATCAAGGCAAATAGCTCTAATAATATGTATAGAATGTTAAAATTAGTTAGGATGTTTAACAATATAATTACATTTCTCATTAATATTATCACGATTTACACTATAATTCATACATTGATATAGATATATATTCAATAATCTACAATTGTGAGAAAATGGTTTCACATTTTTAAATGAGGATTCAAAATGTTTATATTAATCTTGATATAATTTCAAATTAATATAGATCAAATAAATATCTAATTTAAATTAAATATATACATATACTCAATATGTATATTTTAATCTATGCTATCAATATATATTTCCTCATTTTAATATCAGATATAATCCCTAACCATTTCTCAATCAATATTCACTTAAATCCATATTCACAATGAAATAAAATACTTACCCTAAGGGGGTCGTATCTCAAATCCTTAATGACATCCAATGTTATGTCTTCCCCACTAAAGTGCCTATATTTATTATTTGTTTCGATGTCTTATGGGCGGTGGCACCAGTTTCACAAATTTCTTTGCAGCACCCCTCCTCAGATATGTGGGACCCCAATGCTTTTTTTTAATAATATTGTCATGAATATTATCATAACTTTATAATCATGTTATTTGAATTGTTATTTATTTAATTAGATAAGTAATACTTATCTTTAATGTTAGCTTTTCTCATAATCACCATTTCATTATTTATTCAATGGGTCCCAACACCAAGCCATTCATCTTATATGCTCGTGCAAACGCAAGTGATGGGGTGACCTCTTTAAAATCAATCGATCTTACATGCTTTAACTTGTCTTTCCTAATGCCAACTGTCTTGGGCACTTAATCTGATGTAGTGGCATCTGCCAGTGGCTTCTTATTTCCTTATTTTCTTCATTTCTTATGTCTCTATCATTCCTTTTCTCGTGTGGCAAGTGAAACCAATCGAGCAGGGGTCTTTAGCGTAAGGTAAAAATGTTTGAGGGGGATTAAAAATCATTCAAGACAATTGCGCTCCATTCTACCTTCCAGAAGTAAAGAGTTGAATCGTTGAATTTAGAGCAGTGAGGAAACATCAGACAGTGTCAATGAAAGTTCTTTTAACTTCCTTGACATTCTACTCAAAACTGTCTGATCGCCTTCCTAGATACGTTGAGGGTGAGTGTTCTTATCCTCAGACAGTTGAAACGATCTCAGCCATCACTGCCTTTAATCAATTTTTTTTTCCTTATTTGCCATCAAGCAATCACCCACCAAGAGAAATAGAAGTCTGATTGAGGTGAAATAGAAGCAATCCTTCAACACTCCTATTCTTTTCTCTAATATGTGTATGACAAAATCGATATGTCCTTGGTAGATCTTCTTTAATCAATGTCATTTATTGTTTGCAATTACCACGTCGTGCACCATCTCATCATAAATGGTGATTTATTTTTTGATTTAATTATCTTTATCGCTGCTTTACAAAGGTAGTTGTTTGTATACTATTCACAATTGCTTATATCATATCCCATTGACTATGAATGTTGTATAGACCTTTATTATTACTTTTTGTACACCACTACGATCTTTTTGTTGATGCCAAGATAGTTCTGTTGCTCTTATCTCTTGTCTTCTCAGAACATGGACATTCCCTTCCCAGATTTCCTAATCGTGACATGGACTCTCACTTACATCAGATATGCACAACTAGAAAATCAAATGTGAAGTGGTATATAACTAACCATGTCCATTTGTTCCCTATCATGTATAGTATCCAATAAGCATCCCTTTATGTAATGCCTATTACATCCACAACATTATGGTTAACTATTGTGTCATTCCTCTTTATGTTGGATCCCATTCTCATTTGTTGCATCTCTTGGTTTATCCTGGTTCAATCCTTTTCTATTAGATGGGTAGGCATGAGTGATGAGAGGAGAGAAACAAAAAAAGGTTACTTTTACTCATCTAAGAGGAAATTTTCATGTCCCCATACCTCAAAGTTAAATTTTCCCATCTAAGAGGGCATTTTTGTTTCCTCATTGATTTTAAACCACCTTTAGAGCATTCGATAGCTTTGGAAGCTTAATATTTTAAGGTATTTATAACCCCTACAAAAAAAGAGCTAAACCTCTTCATTTGCGGAAGAGTTCACCTTGTAAGGATACGCTATTTTCTTAAAACTATTCTAAAAGATTCTATTTTAAATTGATTTGAATCCCCAATCAAAAGAAATGGTGTCTTAAAAACAACCAAGGAAGCATGTACAATTCTTGAATTGAATCCCTAATCAAACCTAAAGGTGTCTTAGGAAAAAATGAGGAAGTGTGTCTAATTGTAGTAGGTTGTATCTCCCTTTACACTCTAAGGAAAACATATAAAGAAATCCATGGAATTGTGACATCTTTTCTTCAAGGCCACAATTCAACCCCTACTATGAGAAAGGCATGACTTTGACTATAGATAAATATTGGAATCTCCATGCCCACAAATGGAGTTTATTGCTAAGGCTACCCATGTCCCACAAATTCCCACTCTAATCTATCTTGTAGCATTGTCATATAATGCATATGATAGATTGAGTGGGGAATCTTATCTAGTTTCATTAATTTAAGGATTCTATGACCTAGCTTGGTTTGTCCTACTTTTCATACAATGAATTGAGTTAGAATATTCATTATAGGCAATCGTTAAACTATTCATTGAAATTCCAAATAATTTACATGTTCATCAACACATCTATAATCATTATGACACGATGTCAATTTAGAACTTAAACCTACTTTCGCAGTATCCTCTTTTTGAGAGGTTTCTAGATCTTCCCCATTTAACCAATATGGTAGGCATGTTGGACATCCAACATAAAGTGGCCTACTTAGTGATATGATTTTATTTGCACCTTGTATCCATGTTTCTTTATTCATCCTCTTATAACTTGAAAGCATGTAAGATTATAATAAAGGCTTTCTCTAAAAACCAACCCAAATTATAGAATACCACACAAAAACATATAAGGTGTCAGGACCCTGTCCTTTCCAATCAAGTCCATGAGGACATAATAAACACCCAGTCATTTGGCTTATAACCTTTGGCGAATATTTTGCTTTTGCCAATTTTTACAACTATGGTCCCGATATTCCAAGATATCTAAGGTGGAGACATTATAAGTGGTATTAGAGCTTATAACCTTGTCATCTTATGAAGTTGATGAAAAGATAAGGAATTCAAAACTTACTTCCAAAAAAAGTCAAGACAAACAAGAAATTGACAAAGGAGACATTAATTAGAAAATGAACTATTAGAATAATCTTTAATGCTCACTCTTGTAGCTTATTGTAAATATTAGAATGTTTCTAATATTTAGGTGTAGTCTAGAATAGAATGTTTCTATTCTATTTGATTCTCCTTTTGTATATATTGATCATTTTGATCTCTGTTTAATATCAAGTATTCTGCCATTTATGTTTGTAACATGGTATCAGAGCCTAATACATTATTATTTGGAAAATTTATAATTTCTTTTGAAATTATTAGCGCATAAATTTTTCAAAATTATTCTGCGCATTTCTTGGTGCTCGTTTTGAGAAACCCGCCTAGGGTTTTCGGTCTAAAGGAAAAATCCCGAATTCGGGTCTGTTTGCAAATCTCGAATCTAGGTTTGTTTGAAAATCATCTCCCAAAATTTCGTCCGTTTTTGGCGATCTCTTTCCTCACGTCAGATTAGTAAAATCCATTGGAAAGATTAGGTTTCAGTTGCTATATCTGGGTTATCTGGTTCCTTTTCTTCAACTCGCGACTGAGAGAACAAATCACATCTTCAATCTTGCACTTGCACGATTAATTTTCAATTCGTGTCTGACGGCTCTGGTTTTTTTTAAAAACACATCTACCATTATTTGGAGGCCATAGATTGTTTTTAAGCAACGTCTCAATCTATAATCATGCGTTGGGAAGCAGAATCGATCGTTTTTTTCAAGTAATCCGCCACTTTTCTGTAAATATCGACCCCCATAGCTATCGACTAGGGTTTTCTTCAAAACCCTAGTTTTTAACCTCGAAAATTTTTTTTTATCATATATTCTTGGTGGGTTTTTCGAGATCTCAAATGGGTCTTCATCAGATTTTTGTGGGTGCCTCATTTTTTGTGTTTCAATTTTCAAGCCAGTGGATCCGAATTTCGACAACATTTTATTTCTAGGTTTTTCGAGCTCTTTTCTGGGTACTTCTCCAATTTTTCTAGGTCTTTCATTTTCTCACCTCGAAGTTTGTGCCATTTGAGCATTTGTATCAGCAACATCAGAAGTCAGACTCAATTAAACAGCAAGCTCATGCTGCCCAACGCTCAGAGCAGAAAGAATCTATCTACCATGCCTTTATGGCCAGCATACCTACAAATCATGTGAAATCTTTTGCCTGGTACATCGATTCTAGTGCCTCTCGACATTTCACTCATAGGCGTGATTGGTTTGTTGAATTCACTCCCTATCCTAACTCAATAATCTTTGGAGGCGGCAAAGAATACAATATTATCGGCAAGGGAAATATTCAGATTCAATCTAGAGGAAGAAAAGTCATGTTCCTCAATGTATGTTGTGTTCCTGGCATGAAACATATTCTTTTGTCTGTTAGTCAGATTATGAAGCACTCTCCTCAGTTGGATGTCGTTTTCAGTGGAAATAAGTGTTCGATTATTGATCGTGCTTCTTGCACTACCCTTGTTGTTGATCTTGAGGATCATGGTATTTATAGGCTTGTAGATTCAGGCAATTCCTTTGAGCATGCTTTCATTGCCGAATCATCCGCTCTTAGCAGTCTCTGGCATCAGCGATACAATCATCTGAACATTCAATATCTAGCACAATTTGCTCGGGATAATTTAGTCCATGGCCTACCTAATATTCAGACCCAAAACCATTGCGTTTGCGGAGCTTGGCAAGCAGGGAAGCAACATAGGACACCATTTAAGAATGGTGAATCATGACAGGCATCTAGAGTGCTCCAGCTGGTCCACGCTAATGTATGTGTTCCTATGAATACTTCTTCTATTACTAGGAACAGGTATTTTTTACTCTTTGTGGATGATTTCAGTCGCAAAATGTTTCTTAAGCAAAAATCAGATGCTTTTCCTATATTTGAATAGTTTAAAGCTCTAGTAGAAAAAGAGTCTGGTTCCTCCATTTGTACTCTTAGGACCAATAATGGGGGGGAATTCTGTTCTTCTGCTTTCTCTGCCTTCTGTACTACTCATGGCATTAGACGTCAGTTCACCACACCTCACACCCCTTAGCAAAACGGTGTTGTAGAGCGTCGAAACCGTACCATCACAAAAATGGCTAGGGCTATGCTAGAACATAGAAATGTTCCTAGAAAATATGGGGCAAAAGCAGTATCTACAGCTGTCTACCTCCTTAACCGGTCACCCACCCTTGCAGTTAATCATAAGACTCCTGAGGAAGCCTAGTCTGGTCGCAAACCTAGGATCAACCATTTGAATTTTTTTGGCTCTCTGGCATATCGATGGATTCCTGATGCCAAACGCACTAAGTTGGATTCCAAAAGCCAAAAACTTATGTTTACAGGATACAGTCACACACATAAGGCCTATAGACTGATTGATGTAAATACTAATCATTTAATCTTCAGTCGTGATGTTGTGTTTGATGAGGAACTCAGACCATTTCCGCTCTCTGACTACCCACCGCATTCTGAGATTCAGTCTTCAGCAATCTCTGAGTTGGGTTCTTCTATTTTATACGAGTCACTTGATGCTACTGATACACCACCTCAGCTACTTCCAGATAATACAACTCCTGCTCCTGCTCCTCATCCAGCTATTCCGACTGCATCTGATATTGGCTCCTTGACTCTTCGGCCAAAATGGTGGGCTCAAACGATTAGTGATCTTCGTCCTAATGAACTCATTGAGGGTAGAACCTCCAGAAATAAGAGCATTCAGCACAACACAGTTGATATAGCTCTTATGGCCAACATCCCTGAGCCCCAGATATATGCAGAGGCCAAAGGAATTCCAGAATGGGAACAAGCAATGGATGCTGAGCTTTAGAGTCTTCAAAAGAACCACACCTGGGTTCTTTCAGATCTCCCTCCTAGGAAGAAACCCATTAGCTATAAATGGGTCTGTAAGGTCAAGTACCATGCAGATGGTACCTTGGACAAATACAAAACCAAACTTGTTGCTCGAGAATTCACCCAGCGCGAAGGCATTGACTATGAGGAGACATTTGGTCCGACAGCCAAGATGAGCACTATTCGCATTCTTCTTGCCATTGCAGCTCAATATGGTTGGAAAGTTCATCAGATGGATGTGAAGAGTGCCTTTCTCAATGGTGAATTACAAGAAGTCTACATGATGCAGCCCCCAGGTTTTAAGGTTGCCGGTTCAGAACCAAAAGTATGTAGACTCCAGAAGGCCATCTATGGTCTTAAACAGGCTCCTAGGGTTTGGTACATAAAGATTGAACAGTACTTGGTTAATCAGGGATTTCAGCGTAGCCCATCGGATAGTAATCTGTATATTAAACAATCTGGTAATGATATTCTTTTGCTTGTTGTCTATGCGGATGATCTGATCATTACTGGGAGTTCAGAACATTTGATTTCAAACATCAAACAAGATCTATGCAGAACTTTTGATATGACCGATCTTGGATTACTTCATTATTGTTTAGGTATTGAGGTTTGGCAGACTGACAACAGTATTTTTTTGTCTCAGTCCACGTATGCCAGAAATTTGCTTGACAAGTTTCAAATGCAGGATTGCAAACCTGCCTCCACTCCTATGGAGACTGCTTTGAAATTGTCCGCACAATTTGATTCTCCTCCTGTAGATGAAACACTCTTTAGGCAGCTAGTAGGTAGTCTCATCTACCTCACTACTGCTAGACCTGATCTCAATTTTGCAGTCAGCTACATCTCACGGTTCATGACGAACCCCAAGACTGATCATTGGATTGAAGCGAAACGTGTGTTACACTATGTACATGGTACTTCAGATTATGGTCTTCTTTACACAAGGAGTACTACTCCTCAGCTCAGTGGATTCACCGATTCCGATTGGGCCGGCTCAGTTGATGACAGGAAATCTACATCTAGTTATGTGTTCAGTATCGGATCTGCAGCAGTTACCTGGACCAGTAAGAAGCAACAGGCTCATGCACTCTCCTCTACAGAAGCAGAATATAGAGGAGCTGTCAAGGCAGCTTGTGAAGCAGTTTGGCTCCATCAGATACATGCAGATATGCATATTTCTCAAGCAGGTCCAACTTCTTTGTTTACAAACAATCAGGCAGTACTCAAACTTGCCAAAAACCCAGTGTTTCATGAACGAACCAAGCACATCGAACTTCATTGCCATTATATCCGACAGTTAGTAGAAGATGGATCTATTCAGTCACTCGATGTCCCTACCTCATAGCAACCAACAAATATTTTCACAAAACCCCTTGGTCCTGACAAGTTTGTTAAATTCAAGGGGATCTATTGGTGTAGTAAATAGATTGAGCATTAAGGGGGGGTATTAGAATAATCTTTAATGCTCACTCTTGTAGCTTATCGTAAATATTAGAATGTTTCTAATATTTAGGTGTAGTCTAGAATAGAATGTTTCTATTCTATTCGATTCTCCTTTTGTATCGTTTTGATCTCTATTTAATATCAAGTATTCTGCCATTTACGTTTGTAACATGAACCAGCTTGATACACAAAATAAGAGTGGCCAATTTTTTGATATGCTCACACACAATGGAATAACCATAACAAACAACAACAGTGGAAGCAAAGGAGGGAAAGATGGGCAATCGATTAATGGAAGCCCGAAATCCAAGAAACCCACCACTAACTCAAGACATGATTGAAAGAATATATGACCTGAGAATGAAGCATCAACTGCAACAAGGAAACAAATATGGTCATTCTAAACATAAGAGAAAAGTGGGCAAGTTAAGCATTCCATACTTTGATGGATAAAGGAAGACAACAACCTGATCATGGGTACAAAAGACAGATACTTTCTTTCAGTTAAAACCTACAACTGAAGACGATATCATCAAATATGCAGCATTACACTTAGATGGAGTATCACATGAGTGTTGTGTTGAAGTTCAGGTAGTTGCGAGACAAATTATTCATACCTGTGTTTCTCTGATTTATGCTCACATGAGCTGCTTCCTCTTTGGAAAGAGTATATTGTATTCATTGTTTACTAATCGAGAGAAGCTTTGTATTTCTATGAAAGAGTATTCGCTTTCATCAGTTATTGTTTCGCCCTTGTTGGCCTTTGTTTCATGGTCAGCAGTTCAGCTTCCTTATCATGCTTAGGTTGATCCTTTATCAGCAATCTCTCTCATAAGATATTCCTATTGTATTCATATTCCAATCACTGAGAATGGATGACTCGGCATCATGGATGACTTGGCACTATTGTTTTGTCTTGTCATCGATTCATACATCATGTTACAGTGATTTTTTAAAGAGTCAGTATTATGTGTCCTTGGTATTCGGCGAGAGCCACTTCAGCTTTGATGACGTGTCTTTGATTTACTTGATGGTAAAACAAAAAGAGTCTCTAACAACATATTCATCTAGGAAAAACAAAAGTGTAGGCATCTACAGGAAAGAAGGGGTTGTTCACTCTCATAATACTTCTTGATCTCTGTGTGATTAGCTCATGGTTTTTTTCTGTATTGAAGAATTCAAATAATTTTTTGTATCAAGTGGATATATTCAGTACTGTGTATATCAGATATCTGGATAAATAACTGCTTGTAAGTCTTTAGAGTATTATAAGTATCTAAAAGATACTCTTGGCCTTTGGGATGTATAGCCACAGTGAACTATTTGTGAATAAGGTGGATTAGGCTTATTGATTGAATATTTATCTCTTCAATCATAAGAAAGAGATCCTTGTGTTCGTTTTGAGAACACCATAAAGGAATCATCATTTTTATGGGCAGGATTTTCCACCTTCAAGAGGAGGATTTTCTCAAGATAAGTCTTTTGTGTATATTGTTCTCTGTATTTTGAATTTCAGTTCATTGCATTTGATGCAATCTTGTTCAAAATTTAGCATTGTGGTACCATGGGGTAACCACAAGGGGTATGCAATGATAACGTCTTATGTGCAATTTATGGTAAGGCTCGTAGAATGGTTTGATTTTAAGGACCCTGAAATAAATTTCAAAGAGCTAACTCAAATCAAACAAACAAGATAAATGGAGGATTACATGATGGAGTTACAAAGAGTGTCAACTTTGGTGAAAGACATATCAAAAAGATGGCTGATAGTCCTATTTATGAATGGTTGAATGGACCCTATTAATAAAGTTTAGCTCAAGGCACTAAACCTAGGTACCCTTCAAGAGGCTATAAAAAAGTCAAGGGATATGAATCCTGTGGCCATAGCAGGAAAAGATCCACTAATAGGAATATCAAAAGCTAAAGATCATAATCTAAGACACCAAGAAGAATCAGGTTTTATGCGTGTGGAAGGAACCTTCAGCACTTGAACATCACAATAGTAACAAGGATGATTATCTGCTTCCCGACAATTTCCACCTTTGGAATTAAGGAAAATTGATATGATTCTTAGTAATCAATACATGAAAGCGACTGCTATCTTCCAGCAGAACTTTGTAACCATAAACTTTAAACTCAAGGTGAACAGTCAGAAGTATATCCTACATGAGTTGCAAATGAAATTTCACAAAGTGGTATCTCCTAAGGAAAACTCAAGTTCCCTTAGGCATCCTAAAGAAGGATCACACAAACAAGAATCAAACATTCCATTGCATCTAATTATTAATATCAAAGCCATCTCAAAACAAGGAAACCTCTACCACATTCAACCCAATCAAACATATCAAGAGTTTCAAAAGAATCAAAGGAATATTCAGTTACATACTTAGCAAATTCTCTAGAAGCTCCACGTCCAATTCTTTGATTGTTGAAGTCATAAGGAAAAATAATGGAATTACCAATTAGTAATAGTACATCAAATATTATTATGATATAATTATTATTAATATGACAATCAAATATTATTATGATATAATTATTATTAATATAACAATCTTGAAATATATAAAAGAAATTATATTGGAAATGATAATATAAATTAGTTCTAGATAATAGTTTTAACCATCACTAAATCATAGTATAATTAAAATTAACATAGGGACATTGGTAGAATCACATCCCTTCACACATGGTAAGTATATAAGGAATTTCAAAAGAATCCTTTGAGAATATGGAAGAATTTTTACGAAATTTAGAGGATATACATAAGGGCCATCAAACATAGCACAAGGAAAAACGATAGAATTACCCAATAATGTTTTGACTACCAAACTGATCAAGGAGGGAACAAATTGAGAATGATTGTGGATAAACATTTTCAAGAAGGGAGACTATAATATCATCATCCTTAAACCAATAATTTGCAAACAATTAACTACTTTTGAGATCAAGGAGCAGCAGTTCTTGATCAACTATAGCCAGTAGAAGTAAGAAAATGTACACATATTTTCATGTCCACGCTTTAGACCAGACCTATCCTATATTTCTATTGGCTCTTATGGTTCCCTGAGAGCTAGTTACCCACCATGAGGGGGCGCACTAGTGTGCCACCTTGTGTTAGTTAGGACCTATCTTTATAATTTGAATCTGGGCACCCACTTTTCGGACTCCCACCTTTGAGTTATAGCTCTTAGTGTCGCATATTTAAGTAAATCATTTGGTTATTCATTATTGTCATTCACAACATATCATTCACACTATCTACGATTTCAATTGAGGAATTAGGAATTGGAAACCAGTTTCAAAGGTGAGAGATCCTCCCTAATCTGCTTGCTTCTCCAATAAGGTGACGTCCGATCATGACCACATTGGACTAATGAAATTATCATCTTTTGCAGATCAATATAGGTGATCAATATCATTGGCATCAGATCATTGAAATTACATCATACTGCACTTGGTTTCAAATCTATTCATAGGGCAATATTCATATCAGGCAAGGTGACTCCATAGCAGAATAACACATCAAACACCCTATATGAACAACTATTGGAAGTACACCCTTGCACAACAATACGCCAATCAAGCTATATTTTAGAGAGGCAATCAGTGATTTCATATCATATTTGGAGCAGCACATTCACAAAGGCATCTTATTGTTAAAAGACAACATCAGTTTGAGCCAACTTTGTGATTTTGTGGATTCATTCTAGGCAAAAACAGAAAATACACATCTTCTTAATGCTCATCCATCCTCACAAATAGTTATCGAATTCATATATTGATCCTTTTTAGGAAGGCCATATTGAATTCTTACTACAAATCAGCAGATATAAGCTTAGAGACATATCATCCATCGTTCGATACACAGAACTCGTATGATTGTAGAAAAATAATCTGCAAACTCCTTAGCAATCATGCACAAATCATACTGCTGCAGAAACATTATATCTGACAGTAACAATATCTTTGCACCTCTTTGTAATTTGACAATCCATATCTTGCAATTGGTGACATCATCACAGGATTGCATTTGTTTGTACAAAGGGTATTGCAGCTTGGCACCACACAGTCAATTACATAGGTTGACTCGATTAGCAGCTCAATCTTCTCAACAACATTCAAAATTGAATCAGCACTTCAGTTGCACATTGCCTGGTATCTGCTCATTCCAATACAAATACTAATCATTGGAGGACCAATCGTATTATAATTTGCATTTTGATAATAAAAACAATCTCTGGTTTTGGCTCTCATTTGGAACAATTTGTAATTTTGTCTATTTTAGTACTTGAGAGACATTTCAAATATAGCAAACTAACAAATAACAGCCATTGAACATTTATCTTAGTGTGTTTAATCATAAACATCCCTCGTCTTACGAGCCATGATTGAGCTGATATACAAGATATGTTGTGAAGAGGACCAATATGGCCCCTTCAGATTTAGAGAGAAAGTTGTCTTAGCTTCATCAATAACATGTGCCATCTTATCTATTCATGACAACTTTCCTAATTTAAGATCCATGAATTGGATGGTATCTATTCAATCCCCATAGTCAACTTATTCATTTCATGCATGATAGACTTTTAAGTCAAAGAAACCAACCTCCCCTCACCTTGCCATGTAATAATATATGGATGGAAAATCGAAGTGTAAGATGGATCACTAGTACATTCATCCTATTGCCTTCAGAACTCTTAAATCACTTTTGTACATAGCATTCCCCATACTCCTAGTCATGGCATGCGCTCTCACTGACATTGGATAGCCACAACTAGAAAATCCAATGTGGAGTAATATTTAAAAGACCATGTCCATTAGTTCCCTATCATGTATAGTATCCAATAAGCATCCCTAAGAATTCTTATGTGTAGTGCATATTACATCCTTTACATTATAGAAAACTATTGTGCCATTCCTCTCTAGAGTTGGCAGTGGGCCAAAGTCCCTCACAGGATTCGCGGCATGGCTTAAGCACCTCCTATGGTTCTATAAGACTATTGGTCATATTGGGCATTCACAAGTCGATCTTTTGGTGCAACGACAACGCTATCCTTTCTAACAATTGGTATCAAAGCTTGGTCACAGGTTCGAATCTCGCAAGTCATGGCGAGTTATGCTAGGAGAGGGATTGTTGGCAGTGGGCCAGCGTCCCTTGCAAGATTAGTGACATGGCTTAATCACCTCCTATGGTTCTACAAGACTATTGGTTGTATCGGGCACTGACAGGTCAATCTTTTGGTGCAACGGCAACACTGTCCTTTCTAACAACTAGGTCTAGTTCTCATTTGTTGCATCTCTTGTACTTTAAATGTTTTTGTCTTTCTCCAATCCTTTTCTATTAGATGGAAAGGCATGAGCCATGAGAGGAGACAAACAGATGAAGGGATTACACTGAGTTAGTTTGCCTCTTATGATTGAGACTCCTTTGAATCCATTCCAACAATCAACAATTGTAGAGGTCGGGATACCCCTTGATACCTTTCACCTTTATGTGGTGGGTCGTCACCCATTCACCATGAGGTGGTGTACTAAGAAGAGAACCTCATACCAATTTCTTCCTTCTACAAGACTATTGGTTCTATCGGGCACTGACAGGTCAATCTTTTGGTGCAATGGCAACACTGTCCTTTCTAACAACTAGGTCTAGTTCTCATTTGTTGCATCTCTTGTATTATAAATGTTTTTGTCTTCCTCCAATCATTTTCTATTAGATGGAAAGGCATGAGCCATGAGAGGAGACAAACAGATGAAGGGATTACACTGAGTTATTTTGCCTCTTATGATTGAGACTCTTTTGAATCCATTCCAACAATCAACAATTGTAGAGGTCGGGATACCCCTTGATACCTTTCACCTTTATGTGGTGGGTCGTCACCCATCCACCATGAGGTGGTGTACTAAGAAGAGAACCTCATACCAATTTCTTCCTTCTTGTATTTCCTCCATCACCTCGTCATGATTAATTTCTGCAATATTCATGAATAAACAATAAATCTACATATTTCGCATTAGTGCTTCTTTCCAATATATAAGATGTTATATATCAAACATATAATTCATTGTACGCATTGTTGTCTACATTAGTATGAGGTTTTATGCATTAAAACATTTTCATGTTGCATACATGAAGCATACATAATAAAAATATATTCACACATACCACGATGAACAACAATGCTACTAGATGTAATAAATCACAATTCTGATCTGATCTTTATCGCTTATATTTAAATGTGTTGATACACATGAATGAACACCAATACTTATTAGATTATTTACCTCAATCGACCATTCAACTGTTGTTGAATGATTGATGTTTGAATGAATTCCTTTGATTTGATGATTTGGTATTGGTGAGCTATGATTGATTCTTGATTCGATTATTTAAAAGTGACAATATAATGAATATTTGAATTGATAGAATGATGCTTTATTGCTGAGTTGTATGTTTTCTTGATCTCAAGGTTGTTTGCTTGATTGCTTGAGGGATCAATAATTAATGCATGAAGGATTTGCCAGGATGGGTTCATGAGTGATGACTGATAAGTCCTTCAATCTTGTAATGAAATCTCCTTTACACTTTATTGGTGCACATAAAAGGCAGATCAACACATTAAATATAAGTCATCGAGATCATATCAGAAACTGTTATATAACACACAGTAGCATTCTTGTTCATTGTGGTATGCATGAATATATGTTTATTATGTATGCTTGATTTATGTCACATGACAATTGCTTTAATGCATAATTTCTCATGCTTATTATGTATGCTTGATGTATGTCACATGACAATGCTTTAATGCATAATTTCTCACATACTAATATAGGCAATAATATGTAAAAAATAAATTATATTTTTGATAAATAACATCTTATATATTGGATATAAGCAATAGTATGGAATTTCTAGATTTCTAGTCTATTCATCAAATTACAACAATTGTCATGTCCCCATCCAATAACTCCTGAAATCAATCTTCAAAGGCACATCACAGATTACATAAACTAAAACTAAAATCAATCAAATATAAACTTGTTTTATGGGATATCACAATTTTCTAGTCTCCAGCCGGCAATCATTGAGAATTGATCAGCAAATATGTCATGCAATAGTATATCATGCATTGTGTTTCTAACTGAACAAGCAATGAGTGGCATCAGTAAAAGATAGCAATGATCATCATTATGGACAAAAGAGTGTTCTGTATATTCATGGCAATGTTGAAGCCAACTCAAATTGGCCAATCCAACATAATTGATACCTACAACTATAACGGATATTTCAATATAGAAAAGGAAGTACTTATATAATTAGAGAATGGCATATGATGAATATAGAAAAGACTAAAGCTTAGAATAAATTTCAGTGATGATAGCATAAAACCAAGACCAGAGAGCAGTTCATAAATTAGGAAACAGCAGCAACTTGATACAATAAGGTTAAGCAATCCATGAATAAGGAATAGTAATTAATAACAAAATATGAATTCTTGAAAGGTTGATAACATGTTGATAATGCAGCTATTTGATTAGGACACACAGACAACTAAATTACTAATAAATGAGTAATTATATATAAACCAAGAGCTGCCACTTTGCTGAAGGTATATGACTTATTACTAGACACCTCCCTTGAATAATGAAGAGTGGTGTTCTTTGAATATAGGATCCCTTGGTAAGGTTACAATTAGAGATATGTGAAGGGGGAGGAATATAGATTCAGATGGTAACCAACAGCATCTAATAGAGGAACTGGAATTAATGAACAAGAGATAATAATCAAAATCGAAAGTGTGTAAACAGCAGACAAGTATTCAGAAGCATGCTCTCACTAATCTTATTCAGACTTGTTATAATCAGCATCTACTAATCTGAATGATAGCATTGTGGTATCATTATGGCCTATGCATTATTGTCAATAAATTGTCTTTATATTTATGAGTGAATATGAATGCATATATCAATAATCTGTTTATGAAATTCCATCATTATAGAAGGACAAGATTGTAAGGGGAAGAGGAACCATGAGGATCACCATCTAGGTAGGGACCTCGGGTGCATGTCCATGTTGCCTACCATCAGGGCCAAGAGGGCCAAAGTTCCATTCTTGGGCCTACATAGGTCAATCAAGGAACTACCATTACAACCTCCTCTCCAACTCTATAATGATGGTCACTAAATCTTAGGAGATGAAGTATGGATAGGGAAAGCGGGTACAAGTGCCCCACTAGGTCCCTCTAGAAGGATGACTATGTTGGGTGGCACTAAGGCCAAGATGGCCAAAATTCCACTTTTGGGCATAGTGTGAGATGACTTCGGGAAGACCTATCATGCTTCTTCTCTAATGTGTTTGCAATGATGTCATAGATATTATATGAATATTTTATGCTGTAGACTAACCCTAATAATGGATTTATGTGTGTGAGTTACTTATTATTGTAGGACTCAATCCAAGATTGTACTATTTGAAAAGATATTTTATTTGTTAAGAGTTAACCCCAACCCTAATTTATTGTCATTATGATTTTAGGGCAAAACTGAGGATAAATACAAGGAGATTAAGATTGTACTAGGTGAGGGACATTACAGCAATCAGCCATCGAAAGGTGAGAGAGTAAATATGAGGAGCAAGAAATTGATATAAGGTCCTACACCACCTCATAGCGGATAGTTGGCAATCTACCGCATACGGCCAAGGGGGGAAAGGGGTATCCAGCCCTTGGGTTAAGATGGGAAGGATGCTCTAGGCATCGTATTGTAGTTTTTCCTCTAACATCTACAATGGTTGATTGTTGGAATGCATTCAAAGTAGTCTCAATCATAAGAGCCAAAAATAAATGGGTATTCATTCCAAGCTCTTCGGCTTGATTGGAAAGGAGAAATACATGATAAGGAGGCAAAAACACTAAGTCCCCCTTCAAGTACACCAAACCTTAGGAGGGGTAAAGAGGCAAAATGAATGAGTGTTTATTTTCTCACGCACTTGATTGAAAAGGACAAGCTCTTTGTCCCTTATATGATTCTCAAAGGGATTGCATTTTGTGGAATAGTTGTCAGAGAAAGCTTTTAAATTTTAATCAAATCTCCCATGCTTTCAAGTCCTAAGAGGATGAATAAGGAAACATGGATAGGGGGTGCAGATACAAGCACTCCACTAGGTAGAACATCCCGTGTTGGATGTTCAATTTTCCTATCACATGAGGTCGAGAGGAATAATGAATCCACTTTTGGGCCTAGTGCAAAGATCGCTTACAAGCTTCCTCGCTAAGTAACAGAGTTCCTAGACTCGGACTCGGCAAGACCAACTCGACTCATGACTTAGCTACAACTCGACAACGATTGAACAATGACTTGGCAAATAGATAAAACCCTTGAAATTATATACTTTTACAATTATATATATGAAATTATACAACATATTCCATGACTTGGGCCGAGTCATAAAAACTTGGCAAGGTCTACTTGGCTCAGCAACCCAAACTACCTACATGACTCATGAAGAGTCATGAAACTCTGCTAAGTTCACCACATCATAAAAGATAGATGATGGAAGACCACTTGAGGGCCAAAAGGGATGGAATATCCACTCTTGGGCCCAAAGTTAGGATTTCTTGAAGTATCCTATTATCTCTCCTTATCCAAGTTTTGTTATAGTTGAACCAAAATAATAAATTATATATTCAAAAAAATAATTCATTATATATATATATATATATATATATATATATATATATATATATATATATATATATCATTTCATTGTGTTGATCTCTTCCTTAACCCTACTAGTAAAAATTGATTTTATGAATTTTATCTTCAATAACTGTTTAAACATGAATGTAGGACCTCAATCAAGATCTATCATGCTTTCACATTATTTGGGTAAAGTTATATCTCTGACTATATTGAATTTCTTGTTTTTATGGAACTTGTGGTTCTAGGGAAAATATAAGGTAATACAAAAAGGACATTACAACCATTGTCTAAAGTAAATTCCCACAAAAGAAAAAACCTCTAAAGTGATTCAAATATGCCAATCAAGAATGACTCATTCTATCAACTTTTATCAAACATCATAAAAAAATCATTAACTAGACATATTTTAGAATGTGCAAAAGCACATAATCCAGACATTATATTAGTATCCAGCATAAGGTCAATTAGACTTAAAATTATGTCCCCATTATAATCAAATAGGATAGGCTAGAAAAAAGTAACTAGTATCAATGGAGGAAAAGTCTCTTACACAAATACAATCAGCTTCCTGGTGTCCATATTATAGTTTTAAAATATATTTTCTCCCACAAATTGCCACTTCAGTCTATCTTGGTTCATTTCCATGTGATGCATATGAAGAGCTGAGAAGGAATATTATATGATTTCATTAATTTATGGACTCTATCTTGGTTTGTTTATGTATTCCTTGTACATGAGCTGAATGGAGATGTTACCTATTATCAATTCATCATAACACTCCTTACAGTCTTGATGCTTTAAAATATGTTCATGAAGAAAAAACCTCTAAAGAAATTCAAGTTGACATCAAATTTTTATGGGTATCATAGAGATCTAGTATCTAGACATATTTTTCGAATGTACAAAAGCATAATAACTGTCCAAGAAATTTATTAACAATACAAGACATATGAGCAGGGCTTGGTTATATCAATAACCCTTCTGCAAAGAAGCAAAAAGGTCATGTAAGGTATAAATATTCAGAATTTAATAATTATGATGCATGTCATGAATTGTATTAGGATGTAGAAGCATATGGAGTAGCAACAAGTATAATTGATTGATCATATCTCCCTTGTCGAAAAACTAAAGGCTGAAATAGCACCCATGAATTTAAATACACAAAATTATGCAATTTTTAGTGCCTTGGCATCAATATAACTTCCAAGATACAAGAAGCTCATAGACCTTATGGTTTGTCATCTCTAGCTTAAAGAGCTCAGCAAGTACATGATTTTATGCTCTCAACCAAGAAGGTGGTAGTCAATCATCAATAGAGATCACCTTACCGTGCATGGCTATGTACTTGATTTGAAAATTTTAATAATAAATAATCATTAAATAACAAGATTTTAATAAATAAATCGTTATACACAAATAAATACATAATATAATTGTAATATATATAAATAATAATATTAAAATACAAAGATAGATAAAATAAGAAATTTAATAATGCCCACCAAGAGGTCACAAATGGGTCTGAGGGACTGAAAGAAGTACAACAGGGCCACAACCAACAATGGGAACACCAAACGGTGTCCACAAAAAGAACAAAACAAGAAAGATGAAATACATAAAAGCAAAGAGAGAGCCTAGGAACTCCCCACCTGTGCAAAGTATTCAAGAACTAAAGGATACAACCTGGGGCACATATGAGTGGGGACCCCAGACCATCTCAAGAAGTCGCAGGAGGTAGAATGATGTTGTTGCATGAACACTCTACAAGGCCTCACAGATCTAGTCTGATCTGAGGAAAAGACAAGCAACCTCTTTGCACCCCAGACGGGAGAGATAATTAAACATAATATAAATATTTTAATACAAGAATATATTTACAAAATAAATAAGAAATAATTATTTCTAAAATAATAATCGAATTATCAATACAATATTCTTAGTTACCCAAGTTTGTTGTTTTGGCCCAAGAACCCTGCCTGGCTTCGAACTAGTTCGAAATACTAGTCTAGTTTGACCCAGGTTTGATTTTCCCTGGGCTGGTTCGAACCCACAATCAAAAATTTGAACCCAGGCGAATTTTGGCTGCCCAGATCGAAATTGGGAAGAATTTGGGCAAATTTATGCGGATGGACGACTTTCAAGTCGCTTTTTATAACAAATTTTATATTTTTTGAGTTTTGGTTGCCCTAAAAAGTGAATGCAAGTAGGTTATTCTTTATTCATGATGCTATGATTACAACTTACATCAACATGTTTAAAGTTTATGCCTATGGTGTTTTTGTTGTTTAAATGATTAACTTAGTTTACATCATATGATTTTATGATATTCTATGGTTCTAAGCTTCATAAATATATATATATATATATATATATATATATATATATATATATATATATATATATATATATATATATATATATATATATATATATATATATATATATATATATAATTATAATTTTACATATTTTTGTACGAACGAATCCAAATGAACCCAAAACCTTTTTCAAAATTTTGCATATATATATATATATAAAATTATAATTTTACATATTTTTGTACGAACGAATCCAAATGAACCCAAAACCCTTTTCAAAATTTTGCCATAACAGTGAACCAATTCTTTGAACCCGTATTTCAAACCGAACTCGAACCGGTAACTAAGATAATATTAAATAATAATATATCAAATACTATCATCTATTACAATTTATAACATAATATTTAATATATTGTGATGTATATCAATATATAATATATAGCATATGATATTATATAAACCCAACATGAAATATAATATGTATTATATGCAACTCCATCTAACAACCCAAAGAGTAATTGTAACAAACAAATTTTCATATCTAAATCAAAGACGGTTTAAACTAAAATCTCCCAACATTGATATAGATAACTGAATCCTTTTCACATGACATTAATTGCTTTTAACAATTAACAGAAAATAACTGAAATCACATTCAAATGAAATAACTAGATCAATGATTAACTATTCACAACTGTATTCATATTCAGCTGAAATAAATAGATTAATGATTAACTAGCATAATTGTATTCATGATCAGCTGAAATAACTAAATTAACAATTAACGAAACATAATTGTATACAAGTAAAGTAAATGCTTAACAATAAGAGAAGGAATGGAACATACAAGTATCATCGAAGGATCTTTAGCTGGTTGTGCAAGCCTTGTCTTTGATGAGAGGAGAAGCATTGACATAGGCTTAACCTCCCAACCTCGGACCATACTTATCCCCACACATTCTATCAAATTAGAATGACCCTCCCTACCTCAGGATTGAGCTTGGGATGTTCTTCAGTGTAGCCACCTGAGCATCCTGGTGTTTTGAGTGTCCGCTAAGTTATGAAACGGACATGCTTACATAACTGGCGCTACTGACATCAAGTGGTCATTAGATGGCACATATGCCTATAAACTACCTTGGCCAAGGATTTCCGATGGGTTCAATGACCCGATCACCACCGCTTGACTTGACAACAAGATTCATTACAGGGATGAGCATGAGCTATTAAGCATATTTCATTTAAGGTATTCTTGTCTGATTTCTCTTTTGTTTTCTTGCAGATTTATTCCACCTCTTCACCATACTTGGCTACACAGCTGGTGATTCCCAGGTGTATTAAAATTATGAGCACTCTGCCCTTTTACACCTATTCACCATATCATGGTTGTATTGCCGGTGAATCCCAGGTGTTTTGGAAAGGTTATGAGCAATCTGCTCTTAAAATCTTTTATCATAATTTGAGACAGCATAAAACTTGTTATTGATATCAATAACTTCATGAAGGTTTTTACTACATTTTGAGACTCCTTTTTAAGAGATACTACTTGACTTCTTTTAAGATGGTTCTAGATACAATGAAATAAAAAGAAAAGCTCAATATATATCACAGGGAATATTCAGCAAGTTAAATAGTATGATCACTGATATAGAGGAGACTCCTAAACTTAGAACCGGCTGAAATGAAATGTGTATTCAAAAACATTGAAAGGCAATTCATGACCTGATATGTATTGCTTGAGGAACTGGCACAATGATCGGCTCCCTCTCGTTACTTTAAAACGTCACTTCCAACGCTTATATCTCTATATTCCAGCTAGAATACTTGCTCGGCTATGGTGAAATCACACTATCCAAACAAGGTTGTAACAATTGTATATTGCAGATGTAACAATGGCAGATTGCAGACGTATCAATGGTAGATTACAGACGTACAAATGGTATATTGCAGACATATCAATGGCAAATTGCAGACGTAACAATGCAGGGTCGAATTGGTTAATGAGACAAGGAAAAACTGGAACTTAGCAAGGTAGAAAGAAGTTCGGGCACCAAGGAAAAGGTGTTCCCGTCTCTCCCTCACGGCTTCCATATATGGAGAGCGATCATGACTCCTTGGCTTCCGTCGGTTTCAAAATATTATAGCCGATTCAAAATTCCAAGTATTAAATCGATTTTGAAAAGAGAGGGAAAGAAAAATAAAAAAGTTGAAAAGAAGAGTTGGAAAGATTATAATTTCATTTGTTATTATAATATATACTTATATACATTCATGTAAGCATATCAATGGGGTGACATGAATAAATTACATTATTATAATTTATTGGTGCCATTTCATTTTTATATTTATATGTACGTATGTAAATATTTATTATAATAATATGATGAAGATCAATTAAAAATCTCGAGGTACATTTTATATTTTTAATTAGATTATTTTATGTTTTTTTAGATTATTTTCTTAATAGCTCATGTGGGTCGCAAAAATGTATCTTGTGATCAAGTCGTCGTATACTTTCCAAAGAAGTTTTCCTAATGACTTAACTAAGCGAACATCGCATTCCGATGACCCCGTTTAGCAATGCTTCCCCCCTCTTCATCTTCTCCTGCAATCACCCATAAAAACACTTATGCCATACTAATAATTCTATAATAATTCTTTTGTTTTTTTTAAAGAGGGGTAAACGCTTTGACTTGGAGCTATGAACCAGTGAGGCCACAAACGGGGGACCTCATCCCCATGAGATTTGAACCTTGATGGCAAGGATAACAACACAACAACTTAACCATCACAACATGCCACTATTGGCAATAATTCTATAATAATTCATAAAAACATAATAATTGTTATTTTAAATCAAGCAACTGCTAATCATCTAATAACAGTTAATGGTTAACGACCATCTTCATTAACAATTAATACAACGTATATAAATAACTAACTATTTCACATGATCATGAAAGGATAATCCGTTAAAATTCAACGGTTATGAACAAATTTAATATTAGCTCAAAATTTTGGGATGTAACAATAATGTAACATAATGATGTTCAGGATAAACAATGCTTAACCTGCAATTCATTAGTTAACAGCATAAAATCTAAAAGGCTCAACCATAAGGGAAAAGTCACCACTTCAAAACAACGTCAGGAAAATTACGAGCATAATCACTTCACTATTGTGAGTGGAGTCTCCTAATACCTTATGGGAGTATTTAGCCACAACAACAATACACATCTAATAGGAAGAAAGATGTCATCATCAAACAAGAAGAAAAATGAATAAATACATCAGAATCAAAACATGCTATAAATCATATTAACAAGAACAGCCACTGTAGATAATGAGAAAGGGAGTTTGAATTACTCAAGAGATCACCTCGGAGTCTTAGCACAATGTCCCGACCCTTATAGAAGAATCATAATCAATTTCTCCCTCCTTGTATTTCCTCCATCGCCTCGTCTTGTTCGATTGTTGTAATTTCATGAATAGAATAAAAATTCACATAGTTTGCACTATTGCTTATATCAAATATATAAGATGTTATATATCAAATATATAATTCGTTCTACACATATTATTGCCTACATTAGTATAAGAG
Source organism: Cupressus sempervirens (assembly GCA_028749045.1). Taxonomy (NCBI): domain Eukaryota; kingdom Viridiplantae; phylum Streptophyta; class Pinopsida; order Cupressales; family Cupressaceae; genus Cupressus; species Cupressus sempervirens. The sequence continues at coordinate 269,291,494 of CM053786.1, read as the reverse complement.
ATTGTATGCATTAAAACATTATCGTGATGCATATCTCAAGCAACATAATAAAAACATATTCATGCATACCACAATTAATGACAATGCTATTGGATGTAATTAATCACAATTTCCGATATGATCTTAATCACTTAGATTCAATGTGTTGATCTCCTTGAATGAACACTAATGCATATTAGATTACATCATCAATCGAGCAATGAATTGTGTTGTCGGTAAAATGTATAGTGTAGCTGACAGGTAGAGTAGTATTTGAATAGGTGGATGACGCTTGAGTCACCCCTTCAGAAAGGTATATGTACACGTCCAAGATGGACTTTGGAATCATCATTGTAATCATTGTGATCATTGCAGTCATTGTATTCAGATTGTAATCAGTAAGTGTATATGTGAATAAAATATCTGTTTTGTGTTGAATTGTGTTATACTACATGTGTTGATCTTTCTTTACCCTGTACGGTAAACATTTGGCGTCATTGCCAAATGGACCTAGAACGAAGGAATGATATGAAGATTAATGCCGAATTTTCTTAACAAGGATAGGAACAAGGTGAAAGATAAGAATGAACTATGCATAACACAAGAAGTTTTAATTTTAGCGCAACAGGCAAAACGCAGGCAAAGACCTCAGTAGATTGTCGAGGGGCACTGAAGGGGTGAAGAGGCACAAATGGAGGGAGTGCACTCACCTAGTAGGCTGAGGAGTGCCGAGGAATTACTGGAGGAGACTTGACAACGCTTAAATTTGGTGGAGGAATCAAGGGAAGAGTTCCTTAACTTGTATATGCCGAGGGGAAAGTGTTCGAACGGAAGGGAAGCAACTCGCATGGCTCGGAGTGCCGAGGGAGAATGAGCGTGGAGTGATCTCTTCATTCCTGATACACCAGACGAACGGATACAGGTGGAGAATAGAACAACATCACTTGAAAACCTTTCACTAGACAACGCGATTGTTGGAAACAAGACTGTCATACAAAACAGCGCGGGAGTGCAGAACAGTATGGGAGCTCAGAATAGCGCGGGTACACAAGTACCTCAGAATCAAGGAAAGTAACAATGGCAAGTCTTAAAGAAAAGTTGCCCAAGTTTCGCGAGGATGGTTTAGCAGACCCTATCAGACATTGTAAAACGTGTGAAATCATATGGACGGCAAATGGTGTGATAGATGAAGACGATTGGGTGAGACAATTCCCAGCGACCCTGCAAGGTGTGGCAATAGATTGGTTTTCCGACACCAATCCTCAGAAACTCAATACATGGGAGAATGTTAAAAAGAATTTATAGCAGAATTCAAATTGCTCCGAGATGATAATGAAATCATGGCAGAGATATATAGTACTAAACAAGGAAAGAATGAAACAGTCCAGACCTATGCCAGACAATTGAAAGAACTGATTGAAAAGATGGAGAGTCAACCAATAGATGGTTTGAAAAAATGGTGGTTTGTGGAGGGGCTACGGTCGGCTCTTAAAAAGAAGATGAAAATTGTACCACCATCATCGTACACCGACGTGTATACTCATGCCATGGATTTGGAAAGTGAACAAAAGACGAGTAAGAAGAAGAAGCATAAATCCTCTGATTTGGATGATTCATCCTCGGAAAGTAGTAGTAGCGATGAGGAGTCGAACAAGAAGGTGAAAGCATTATAAAAAGACATGCTTCGGATGATGAAAGAATTCAAGAATTTGAAAAAGAACTCGGACACAGTGAAGGGAGAACTGTGGTGCACAGATTGCAAAGAGGATGGCCATATGAAGGGTTCATGCCCGAAGAAGCAGTTTTGTGACATATGCCAGGTAGTGGGACATTCCCTGAAGGAGTGCCCGTTTAACTTGAAAGCAAAAGGACACCAGCATGTATTATTAATGCAAGAAGCGTCCAACAACAACAATAATATGAGCAATGATGCAACTTCGGGTGGATATCGAAATAATAATAGATGCGGAAGGGGTGGAAACAATAATAATAACAACGGAGGCCGAAGTAGAATATAGTATGATGCGAGTGGACGGCCGATGATACAATGCTGAGCATGCAATCTTTGGGATCACTTCACGAGGGACTGTACTACGAAGGAGACGCCATAGCTCATGAAGTTTCAAAATGTCCAAAGCAAGGCGTAAATCTATTAAGTATTGAAACGTGTGATGAGAAGGTATTGGTGATAACACGGGAACAAGCGAGGAAAGCAAAATATCCGAATGCAGAAGAAGAGAATGAGAGGTTACAAAAAGCCCGAACGGAGATAGAAAAGCAGATGAAAGTAGAGAAGTTACAAATGAAGGACACTGCCGAAACATCAAAAAGAAACTTGGCGAAACAAAACATGGTGAAACAGCTAATGCAAACGGAAGTGTCAATTAAACTGAATGACCTTCTCACGATGCCACAGTTGCGTACGGCTATTATAAATATGACGTCGTCCCCCAGGGTGACGAAGGAAGCAAAAGATAGTAAGGAAACAACGGCAGCAGCAATAGACCCGATGTTGCTGGCACTTACGATAGGTAGACACCCGGCAATGGTGGAGATGGGCATTCTGGGTACTGTGTTGACGGATACAATAGTAGATGGAGGATCAGGGGTGAACGTGCTGCCAGAAGATATTTAGAAAAAACTTGGACAACCAACACTATGGCCCCCTACTTTCTAGTTACAACAGATCAACATGGGATAAAGCCGTTGGGAACTCTGATGGCACAGCCGGTAACAATTGGGACACAACCCTTTTTACTAGATTTTGTGGTCATTCCATTGAAGAGAAGAGGGTACGACGCCATCCTGGGGAAGGGGTGGCTGGTGCAAGCAAAGGTAAAGCACGATTGGAAGCGGAACACCCTCCCATGGAGAAAGGAAGCAGGAGATTTATAATTGATTTACATACACAAATGGTAGGAGAAGAAGCAGCGTCGTCGGACTCAGAAGGCGAAGGCGACAGTGACGACGAAGGGAAAAAGAGGATGGAACCAGATGAAGGGGTACTGAGATTAGGAGGGTCAACTGATGACAACCTAGATTCCGTTAATGGACTGTTATACTAGCAAATGGAAGATTACGAGGTTTTTCCAAGCTGCAACGTCTTGAGCGTTGAGGAAGAAAAAACAAGCGATGAGTTTCCGAAGGAATACAGTGAATTGAAGGAGGGAGAAGCGCAAGTGGATGAAACACTGGTCCATATGGTCAATAAAGATAAACCGATGAAGTATGAAGAGCCGACGGTGAAAACAATGAACTTGGGTGATGAGGAACATCCTCGTAGGAGATGATTGGAACCCAGTATTAAAGGCGACAACATTCAGAATATTCATGGAGTACACGGATGTTCTTGCTTGGACGTATAAGAACTTAAAAGGAGTGTCACCAGAGCTATGTGTCCACCGGATACCATTAATCGAAGGTGTGGTACCCGTACGGAAGCAGTCGTACCGAAGGAATAAGAAGTATGCAGCATGGGCCACGGAAGTTGCACAAAATAGGTGGAAGGTATGACATCAGAAGCATTTAAAATTAAACAACTTTCAACCGGGCCAATTAGTATTGAAGTATAACGGACGGAATAAAATCAGACCTAGGAAGTTCAAAGTTAAATGGGTCGGACCATACAAGATATGGGAAGTTGGATATAACGGCGCAATTAAGCTATGGACACTGAACGGAAAAGAAATACCAGATACAGTAAATGGATCGAAGTTAAAGATATACCATGAAAGAAATGATCCCCGCCGACAAACAACTGAGGAAAGAAAAGAAACATCTGTAAATAATGTATATATGTATAATAAGTAATAGAATATTGAAGTCGAATATAGCTATAGTTTAAAAGTATGAAGTAGTAAAATAATAAAACATGGAGCAGGAAGCAAATGTATTAAAAAGACGAGAATTTTAAATTTTTTTAAGTACTTGGGAACAAAAGTCTACCAGGATATGCAAGCAATAACTCAAAAAAAATCATAATTGAAGGAATTTAAAGACTGTATGGCAAGGTAGAAGTATTGAACAAGAATGTAATACCGTACAGACTTAAGGAGCTGAGAAATTAAAAACTCCGTATAGTTAGAAGAAAGGGGATAATTTGGAGCCCGTACAAAAAGCACAAAGAGGGATAAAGTAAAGTCGTACGGCCAGAAAAAGAACATAGGAGGAAAAATTGAAGCCCTATGGCCAGGGGAAGGCTGGAAGCAATAAAAACAGTACATTATTGAAGAATAGATTAGCCGTACATTTAAAGGTATGTGGAAAAAGGTAGTCGTACGATGCCAATAAAAGAGCACAGAGGAAAACTACCGTGCGGCCTTAAATGCATAGGAAAGCTACCGAAAGGAATAAAATGTTTGAAGTTTGACAAAGACAGGTAACTGGGGACCGTCCAGCTTGAGAAATAGCAAGAGACATTGTGAAGGAAGACCGTACGGCTAGATGATGGGAATCCGTACGAAAAAAATAAGCCATGTCACCGTACGGCCAGTAAATACAAATGTACGGCCAGCTAAGGAAGAGCATAAGATAAGTATTAAAGAGGCAGAGACAAAAAATTGAGCGGGATTGAGAGACAAAGACAAGCCCCTACGGAATTGGAGACTATGAAAAATTGAAGAGGAGAAGGGATAAGGAGGGCCACACGGTGTACGGCAGGAGAGTACCCAAAATTGGTCATATGGTATGTATTCACACATTATGAAGAAACTATGAAACTTAAGAGCCATACGAATCATTGGAAACAATAGGGAGGATAGGATATAGAGCCGTACAGTGGGAAGAGTTAAGTTGTTTCAGAATAACAAGGAAACCATACAGAGCAAAGAGGAAGCCAAGCCGTACCATCATGGGAGGAGCCGATTCAGTAAGGAAGAGGAATTGTTGTAGCCAATTCACAAAGCAAGTCTACAGGAAAGAGGAAGTGGAAGAGCAAAAAAAAAAAAATGACAACAGATTGAAACAGTTCGGAATGAGTAATGCATGATGCCAAAGGAAAGGGTAGACATAAGCAGTTGCCAGAAAGAGTGTGGAATCGGAAGAAAATGACAGAAATAGTGTGTTCCATGCAGTTTTGTGTGGGTTTCGGAGTGTTAATTTGAATTATCAATGTTTGTATGGATGATTGATTGAATAAATGAATTCCTTTGGTTTGATGATATGAGGTATTGTGATTAATTGTTGATTGATTTATTTAAAAGTGACAAAATGAATGCTAGTTTGATATTTTGGTGGGTAATTAATTTATGAATGTTGAAATGACAAGAGTGATGCTTGATTGCTAAATTTTATGTTTTCTTGATCCGAAGATTGTTTGCTTGATTTCTTGAAGGATCAATAAATTATAACTAAAGGATTTGACTGGATGGTTTCATGAGTGATGATTGATAAATCCTCTTTTAATGCTTGGAATGAGATCTCCTTTATATCTTATTGGTGGTCATAAGAGCAGATCAACACATTAAATATAAGCCATCATATCATACCAGAAACTGTTATTTATTACAGGTGGCAGCATTCTTGTTCATTGTGGTAAGCATCACTATATATTTATATGTATGCTTGATCTATGCAGCATGATAATGTTTTAATGCATAATTCCATACATACTAATATAGGTAAGAATATGTATAAAACAAATTATAGATTTTATATATAACATCTCATATATCGGATATAAGCAAAAGTATGAAATATCCAGATTTCTAGTCTATTCATCAAATTGCAGCAATTATCATGCCCCCATCTAATAACTCCTAAAATCATTCTTCAAAGATAGAATATATAAAGTAAAACTAAAATCAATCAAATATAAAACTGTCTTATAAGATATCAACATTTTCGAGTCTCTACCCAGCAGTCATTGAGAATTGATCAACAAATATATCATGCAATAGTATATCATAAATTGTGGTTCTAACTGAATGAGTGATGATTGACATCAATCAAAGACAGCAACAATCATCATTAAGGACAAGAACAGAGATTTGTATATTCACGGAAGTGTTGAGACCAACTCAACTTGGCCAACCCCAATATAATTGATACCTACTATAACAGAGATTTCAATATAAAGGGGTGAGCACTTCTACGGTTAGAGAATGACATGTATGATGAATATAGAAATGACTAAAGATTAGAATGGTATTCAGTGATCATAACATAAAACCAAGAACAGTGATCAATTCATATGCTAGGAAACAGCAGCAACTTAATACAATATGGTTGAGCAATGCATGAATACGGAATAGTAATTAATAACAAAGTGTGATTTCTTGAGAGGATGATAACGCAGGTGTTTGATTAGGATAAACAGACTACTAATAAATGAGTAATTATATATAAACTAAGATCTACCATTTTGCTGAAGGTCTAACATAGTACTAGACGCCTCCTTTGAAGAATGAAGAGTGATGTCCTTTGAAAATAGGCTAGCTTGGTAAGGGTATAAATGAAGATATGTCCTTTAAAAATAGGCCTCCTTTGAAGCATCATTGAATACAAGAATGGAAATCAGCAAACAAGAAACAATAATAAAAATCAGAAGTCTGAAAACAAAAGACACATATTCAGAAGCAGACTCTCGATAATCTGATTCAGACTTATTATAGTCAGCATCTACTAATCCGAATGAATGCTTTGTGGTATTTTGATGGCCTATGCATTATTGTCAATAAACTCTCTCTCTCTCTCTCTCTCTCTCTGATTCAGACTTATTATAGTCAGCATCTACTAATCCGAATGAATGCTTTGTGGTATTTTGATGGCCTATGCATTATTGTCAATAAACTCTCTCTCTCTCTAAATTCAGTCACGAAATAGGATGACCAGCCACAGCGTGTGAGACAAAGTCTCCCCTACCTTAAAGGGAAGGCTTCCCTTTCTCGCCGTTCCTTGGATCAATTCAAGGTAAGCAAGAAGTTGAGACATTTTATAAGAGGTGTTACCAATATTCTTTCCTCTTATCTTTCAGGAGAGAATCAGCTTACTTGTAGAGCGAGTAATGGGCAAGATTAAATCTCTATGTTATACTTCTATCTAATAGTTGGAAATGGTGATACCGATAAACTAACACCAACTTGTTGCCCCACTTTTCTTCCTCTAACCGATTAAGTAAGTGGAATTTGTGTTTCAATAATGTCCCTAGGTGTGTCCGAGTCTAGGTCTAAGCCTCTAGGAGAAATGAGTTTTCATCGGATTTTCCATTTTCCCCTTCTCCGCACTTCATAGCTGGGTGGTTCTCTTCTTCAAGTTGGGATTTTTTGAGGGTAGCTTAGGACCCAATCTGATGGAAATTCACATTGTTCGTACCAAGATCGTTTCCAAAGTTATTTCTGCTTGCGATTTGCTATTTACTCAATGAAAGTAGAGGTTTGCAGAAATCCAGACTTGGTCTTCTCATTGGCGGGTTTTCTACCCATGAAGGTGATTTTCCGCAAAGAGCCTCAAACGATACATGCAGCTCAGAATGAGATCAAATTGAAGTGACTTATGATGTTTGCCCTTCCTCTTCATGATTATCTACCTTCGGAAACATCCAGGAATCATCAAGGTCTTAGTAATCGTTCTTTGTGGAAAACTTAAAATCAGCTTCTCCTAGGTGGGTTTTCTACCCATGAAGTTGGTTTACAGCAAAAGGCAATTCTGAAGGAAAGTAGACAAGAGGTGGGCCCATGATGGATTTCTACACTCACTTTTCACTTTCTTGAACCCAAAGGTAACCTTAGCCCAAAGTAAAGTAAAGATGGAAGCGTGGGCAGAGAAACGAAAATTGTCTTCTCCTCTGCAGGTTTTCAACCCATGAGGACAATTTTCCAGATTTCAAAGAAATGTAAACCTAGGAGCAAAATGGATTCACGAAATGTGTGCCAAGCCTCTAAAGGTAATGATAGGATTATCCTAAGCCACCGTGGGAAAGTTACTAAAGCAAAATTCGACTTCACGGGTTTTCTCTTACGGAGTATCCTATTTGTGACTTTCTGAACTTAAGGGAAAACGGGAAAGTGTGAGAGGATATAAAATTACCGTTGGGCCAACCGCAAAGTGAAAAGACATCGAGTTATCCGTTGAAACCACGCATTTACTGTTTCAACGGACCTCTCCTTCAATTCATTCGTGTGGCACGAATCCTAAAGATTAACGGATGGATTGAAACTCCTATATAGAGAGATACATGAACAGTTGCAAAAATTACAGCTCTTGCTCAAACTATTATTCTGTTAATTTGCACAACCTCTGTTTGAAAAGCTAGCATCTATGCATTTACTACCCTCTGCTTTTCTAGATTTTGAAATTCACCCACGAACGGAATGGCCACAAGATTCGTGGGTTTCGAAGGATTAAATGGAATCAAGTCTTCTTTGCAGAATTTCACAGATACCTCTCTTTGTTTCTTTAACATGCAAGATTTTCAGAAGAGAGTGAAATCGGAGCCAATCCATCATCACTGAGAAGCTCTGAGGATGCAGGCTAGTTGAAGTAGCCAGTTTTCCAATTGCAATCCAAGCTCCTGAATTGATTTACAAATGTATAAATCATTATAACCCAAACAACAGGCAAATTGTAATGCCAGATAACACAGTATTGATCTCTATTGATAGGCAAACTGTGGTGAATTGCCTTTGAGTTCCATAACGGGAAGAATTTTCGGATTTAACAGTCGGTGGATCTGTTTTTGAATTCTCCGCCAATAAGATGATTTGGAGAAAGGAGATCATGCAATCATGGTTCCAAAAGCTACAAGGCGCCAAGAGTAAGTTCCCTAAGACTCTGTTTGGGACTAATCTCAAGCTTGAGATTGTCGACATCATGGTCCTCTTGCACAAATTGAAAGGTGAGGTAGAAGCTTTGAATTTTGTTAAACAATACTTCTTCTTGGTGCAAATTATTTGTTCTGATACTGAATACATTGATTGGACCTACGAGGTAAGCAAGAATCTATCCAATGCTCTTCATGCTACAAAGTTCTACAAATACATTCTATATGTCTTCTTTCCTCATTTATATGTTAGCTTCTCTGTAATTATGGTCAGGCCTCCCAAGCGTGGATATTTTTCCTGATGATGTGAAGTCTTATGAGTTCTACCCTTGTTTACAATTGGAGAATAGTTATGCGGAGTATATAAGAGTTAATGATGCATTTACTATGAGAATTTGCAGGGAACTTCAAGGGTGTCTAGAAAGAAGATTCAGCCCAGAAGCTATAGCGGTTATCAATCAATTTGGGAGCTTTTCATCCAGTTCTCATCCTTTTCGTATTTGCGTTTTGCAACTTTTGATGGGTTCCCTTTGAAGCTACCAAGGTACCCGAGTGACTTGATCGTGTTGATCGAGATCGTGAGGCAGGCAATTCAAGTGAACGTGCTGAGCAGGAGCTTAAAGAAGGGCTATGAGTTCCCTATGAAGGTGGGAGCTTTTAGTTGTGAATCTCATTCCGGTGCGAAGAACATGCTTAAGGTGTTTGAGATGAAGTACAAGCTGGAAAAATATGAGGTCTTGAGACCAATGTTTGACCCAAACGGATATGAAAAAGATGTTCTTCAGATTGGGAGTGTGATTAAACATATCACCACCATAGAAGACTACTGGGCCGATTGCAAAGATGAGTTTGACAGCCATGACTGTGCTTTCGCCAGGCTCACAATAGATTAAGTAAAAATGTATGAAATCAACCTTGATGTTGAAGGAGTTGAAGATGATGGACAAAACATGTATAGTAATACCTATCCGAAAAAGTTGAGGGACACTCCTATTAGTTCTGAGCCTTATGAAGATGCATGTGAAGATCTAGAGGTGATGATGGCCCGAATTATCGAGAGAACCGGGAAGTGGATCCAATGGACCATAGCAAGGAAGAGCCGAAGCAAAAATGCGATAGCTCAAGCCTCTCCAGCAGCTGCAACAGCTCCTTCCTCTCAAGGTGGTACATCGGGTGTAACGTTGGCTATCACCCTAGGACCAGCCCAACCATCTGACAAAGGTGATCAACCTCTTGATAAGAACATCCCCATTGCGCAAACTTGCCATGATGGCTCCCTCCCAATGATCGGATCCCCGTCGGATGCTGAGAAGAAGAAGGCGGAAGAAGCCAAAGACACTGTGGTCACTCCTCCCCCTTCGCCTAATAGCAGTCCAGTCCCTGTCAGTGAACCTTGCACTCCTTTTACCAAGTAGCCCTCATGCACAAGTGGTAGATTTGGGAGACGGTGGAAGCAGTGACAACGAATCCACCGAATCAGATGAGGCGGCAAAGAAACCTAAAGAAGCAGAGAAAGCTCAAGGATCCTCGCAGTTAGTTTCACAAACTCCAAAGAATCCTTTTTCTTCGACTGCCAAAGCCACCAGTCTAGCCAAAAGGAAGATGTTTAGCATAGATTCTCTGGGAACGGCCTCCAAAGTAATAAGTACAGGTTCATGGTTGGAGGATACCTTAGAGAGAAAAAGAAAGAGGAAGGATGAAGGTGCCCCCAACAAAGATACTTTGTCCCTTGCCATCCGCTTTGGATCAACATTGAGCAAAGTCAAGAAGCAAAAGACTTTGTCCATCCTTAAACAAGACCCTGAAACAAGGCATCTGACCATGGAAGTTGCCAAGCCCATCAAGGAAGGAAGATTGGAGGACATGTCTACTGATGATTTTAACTTACACTCTGTGGATCTTGGAGAGGCCAAACATGACACCAAGGTTGGCTTATGGAAGTCAACAAATGAAGTGATTAAAGGGAAATTAGAAAGCCTCAAGTTGTCAAAGGTCAGAATGAAGGTAGAGATAAAAGAATTGAATGGTTTCATCAAGCAATTGGTCACCCATTTAGTGAGCATTTCCGCTTATGACTAGTGATCCTACTATTGCAGATGTTCAAGCTCTCATCTCCTAGCTCCAGGAAGATAAGCATTTCAGGCAAATCGGTAGAGAGTGGAGCAGAAAATCAAGATTGAAGGACTCTCCATCATAGAGCAAATTGGCAATCCCATACTAGGATTGGAAACAGAGAAGGACAACATATCATCAAACAGAGCCACCTTGGCTGCGAAGAAAATCAAGAGTGATGATTGTGTTTCCTTATTGAAAATGATCATTCACATGAAGACAAAGGAGGCTGTAGGAGCAAAGATCTTGCCTAAAGGGGATGAGTCCTTAGTGAATGGTTTCAAAGCATGCAGTTCAAGTCCGAAATGATCATAGCCGCAGAGGAGGGACTAAAGGAAACTGAAGCTAAAGTAAAGGAGCAGGACAGAGATTATGAACTACTAAGAGCCTTGCACACAAATTCACAGTCCAATGGACAAGGAAAGGCAATCATTGGAATACCTGTTATGCAGATAAGCTTCTCTAATTTTATAGATGGTCTGGCAGAAATAGCTTCTAATCCTCAGAACAGGATATCTGAATTGCAAAAGCTTGGTGGAGGCGTACACGTGGCCATGGGAGAACTACAAGATCATTTGGGCGCGGTCAAAGACCTGGCCTAAGAGCACTCTAAATGGCTCTTGAGATACACCAATGTACACGTCCATAGGCATGAGGAGCTAATCCCAATCATTGTCGCTGCCAAGGCCCATAGGACAAAAACTGAAAAAGGAAAGAAAGCGAAGTGATTCATTTTCCACTTCTTTCATATTTTGATGTAATCATTGTAATGGGCAATTAGGCTCTTTGCCATTTGTCATTTTTGAGGGAGATGAACCGATTGAACTTCCTATTTAACGGTTATCTCTGAGTCCCATATGTATGAGATTAAAAGATTAATAAAAGGTCGGCTAATTTTTGCTGTGAAGTACTTGATGTTGCAGAGTCAATTGAATGGTATTTTGTATCAATTATTTTCTATTCCAATTTGTTAGATGTTAATGCTTTTATCTTCTCTTTGTCTAAATTAAAAAGGAAAGAACAAAGCTTCGTTCCCCTATTTTCAGGCAGCAAACTAATCATAAGTATTGTCGTTATGAGTTTGAAAGGGATCTCTTAGGCTTTTTTTGTGGTTTAGTTTTCTCTGCATTTAGTTTCTAATAAATTTAACTTAGTAGCAGCTAGCATGCATATTAGAACCATTCGGTCTTGTGAGTTCATAGGATGTGTGAGACTCATAAACTTAGTTAATCTTCTCGAAATCATTTCTCGCCTGGGTTAAATCTTGTATAGTTTTAACTCAATTAACCTCTCCTGTTCTCAGGTTAGGAACATACCCCGTTAAACTTAGGATAAACAAAATTCATCGCAAATCCACAAAGGGAGTTGTACCTAACAATTCAGAGGGAAGTTAGCCTTCCTAGAAGCAAATTTTCAAATTCTTGTAATCAGAGTTTGTTCACAAATTAGGGCACTTATGAGTCAAAACTGGAAAGAACAAATCTATTTACCAACACAACTCAAAGGCTGATTTAAAGTGTATGGGTTTGACTCTAAGTCCTGTTTTAATCTAATCTATAAGAAAAACCTCTACCATTGGGGCTCAAAGACTTCCAGAAGTAGAGAAATTCTAACTATTTTTGTGAATTTGAGATGGTAACACAAGCTACAGTCAAAGCTTCTAGTCTATGTATTACCATAATTGCCCCAATCAAAGCTTTGGCTCCGATTGTTTCTTAACTCACTGTTTTATTATTAAACACACAATAATAACATGAATCAAAGACAATAGGCACAAATTACAATCAAAGCTTTTAATTTGCACTATCATAATTGCTCTCAATCAAAGTGTCAGCTCCAATTGTTTCTTTGTATTCACTTTTCTTCCAAATTGGTACTACAAAATCAAAGTTATGCTTGCACAAGTTTGGCAAAGCTCTCTTGCATAAAAATAATGATGATTTTACAATGAAGGGGATACTCTTTCTATAGAGAGAAAAAGTGAGAGAAAGAAAGAGAAAAAGGTGTGAAGAACTCAATCACTTTGACCTAGTCAAACTAGACAAGAAGAATTATTGGATTACATGTCATGAGGGCATGCAATCGAATTACATGCAATTGGATTGCATGCAATTCATCTTCTGCAACTACAACAATATGAAGAAAAGTTGGAATTGTTGAATCAATCCTATAGATTGTCAACAAAAGCAATAAGAGCTCATAAAATTAATAACCATGTTTACTAGTAGGTGACGACTAACTGTTGAAGGCACCCACTACACTGCCGAAAATAGCAACTGCCAAAGATAGACCTACTAAAAATATTAAGTCCACAGCTGGGACCCCCAAAACACCCTGTCAGCTCACGAGAGTCGCTATGATGAGCTAACTTCATCAACAGCGTAGTCTTGCCAAAAACGGGGACATTACAATCCTCCCTCCCCAAGATTGCTTGTCCTCAAGAAATCCGACATCATACAAAACCTCCACAGGGATCCCATAAGAAGCAAGTGATGTCCTTGTCCTCATTGAACCAATAGAATGCCAATACCATCAACAAAACCAATAACATGACCTGCAATATAATGCCAAACACTTGTGCCCAAGTATCACTTGTAGTCAGATCCATAGAGGGTCCCAGTATGTCCTCCACACTAACCCAATCATTTCGTCGATCATCGGACTTCTGCACAACATATGAATCCTGCACAAAGCTGAAGTAGTACAGACTCCCCATAAAATATACCTCACTAGAATCTTGATCATCTCTAGTAACCCCTGTAAAAGATGAAGTCACAAGAGAACTAGGTGTTGTAAATGGTTCTCTAGCTTTCTCAACAAATGCACTCACCTCCATTGTATCCAAAACGCCCACATCCTCATCAGTATCGGTAAATATAGAATCACCACCAACTGCCACTATAGGAAACTGAATTGTGTCTGCAGATGGTGTAAATTGAGCCCAACTCCACTTAGGTGAGTGATCATCATCAACCCTAAAATCAATAACATGCGTACTCTCAATAGCACACACTTGAACATCTAAGGTACTACTACTAAGTGCCTCACTGGATGGCTCATTTATCACATAAGTAGCTATAGATATTGTGATATGAATATCAGGATTTAACTGTGTGATTTTGAGTCAAATTCGATGACCAATGTTTCATGAGTAGTGATTCAACATGAATCCATCTCTCATGAGAATAAATGGAACACTTAGCACTCATTGGATCTAGGTGATGCTCACAGGGGTGAAGCATCGGGACTCCCCAGGAGGTCACCCATCCCAGTACTACTCCAGCCTGAGCGCGCTTAACTACAGAGTTTCCTCCATAGTTAAACCCAAAGCTTGCAACCCCATTTGCAAAACCTTCACCAAGTGTTGTGCCTTATGAACCATTCATTAGAAAGCCCCTTAAGCTCATCAATTGATAAGTAGGAGATAATTTCCACAGCTAGTCAAATTGTGATATGAATATCAGGATTTAACTGTGTGATTTTGAGTCAAACTCGATGACCCATGTTTCATGAGTAGTGATTCAACATGAATCCATCTCTCATGAGAATAAATGGAACACTTAGCACTCATTGGATCTAGGTGATGCTCACAGGGGTGAAGCACCGGGACTTCCCGGGAGGTCACCCATCTCAGTACTACTCCAGCCTGAGCGCGCTTAACTACAGAGTTTCCTCCATAGTTAAACCCAAAGCTTGCAACCCCATTTGCAAAACCTTCACCAAGTGTTGTGCCTTATGAACCATTCAGTAGAAAGCCCCTTAAGCTCATCAATTGATAAGTAGGAGATAATTTCCACAGCTAGTCAAATTGTGATATGAATATCAGGATTTAACTGTGTGATTTTGAGTCAAACTCGATGACCCATGTTTCATGAGTAGTGATTCAACATGAATCCATCTCTCATGAGAATAAATGGAACACTTAGCACTCATTGGATCTAGGTGATGCTCACAGGGGTGAAGCACCGGGACTTCCCGGGAGGTCACCCATCCCAGTACTACTCCAGCCTGAGCGCGCTTAACTACAGAGTTTCCTCCATAGTTAAACCCAAAGCTTGCAACCCCATTTGCAAAACCTTCACCAAGTGTTGTGCCTTATGAACCATTCATTAGAAAGCCCCTTAAGCTCATCAATTGATAAGTAGGAGATAATTTCCACAGCTAGTCAAATTGTGATATGAATATCAGGATTTAACTGTGTGATTTTGAGTCAAACTCGATGACCCATGTTTCATGAGTAGTGATTCAACATGAATCCATCTCTCATGAGAATAAATGGAACACTTAGCACTCATTGGATCTAGGTGATGCTCACAGGGGTGAAGCACCGGGACTTCCCGGGAGGTCACCCATCCCAGTACTACTCCAGCCTGAGCGCGCTTAACTACAGAGTTTCCTCCATAGTACTACTCCAGCTATAGATATATCATTGCACACACTTACCCCCGTTACCACTGCATCCCTAGGCGAAGAAGTACGCCCTCTGTGAGTATAATATTTACGTGGAATGAATCTTCTATCACCATCCATAATGCCGGTAACCAAATCCCATAATCAATCTGAAAATCTTCAAAGTCAGCACCGAACAAAATATAACTGAGCCCAATTCCTGCAGGCTAGTAGGAAACTGCTCTGATACCATTGTTAAAACCCTCACCGGTTGAGTCCAATTTCTTTACTATTTAATTGCTTGACATTATTTCAAACACTTAGCGAGCAATCTTTATGCCACTAAAATGAACCTGCCTATGCAAAATAAATATATCTTCCTTTTGCTTGTGTTTCACACTTTGAAATAATGATAGTAGGAAAAGCAATTCTAAAGGAATTATTTGCAAGAGATCAACAACTTCTTTATTTTCCCTCAATTCTGATTTCTTACACAATTTTGACAATGCCTCAACTGACATTACATAAAGTAAATAATGTTGACATAAAGAACCTGGATGGTGTGCATGAGAAAAATGGCACTAAAGAGTGCGTGAGTGCCAAACTGCACTTCTAGTCACCACATCACCTTGCAACACCTATAGATAAGCAACCGCATCCTCCCTAACAATTCACAGCTCCCGGCCAAGGCTGCGTGGACTCCAAACTAGGCATGTGGCCTCCAAAAACAACAGACACAGGCCGTAGAAACTGAACATAGGCCCTCCAAAACTGATCGCAGGTCTGTGTGGTTGTAGACGTCCTGCCCAGGTGATAACCGCAGGCCCTATAATGTAATTGATATCGCTGTTGGAGTGTCGTTTACTGGTCCAATTCGAATTGCACCATTAAAGACATAATTGCCCCCTCCTTACAACTCACGTGGCCTCCCTTTAGGCAATTTACGTTTCCAGCTATGGACGAGTTGTTGATGAAGTAGAGACGGCAGCCAATCAATTCATAGTCGATGATGTCAATCCTTTGCGATTATTCTCACACCAAATCTCACGAACCAACAGCATAGATTTCTCCATAGCAATAGATACAACTATAGGAGTAAATGTCAAATTGCTATATATCAGCAGCAATTTGCATAGCCAAATGATCAACAAGAAGAGATACAATAATCAAGATAATTCTCCTTAGCTACAGGCATACAGTAGGAGAATGTTGGTCAATTGTATACTACAACACAATTGCCAAGAACTTCTCAGACGAGACCCTTATACTTCAGCAAGGGCTCACAAGTCAGAAATCAGGAAAAGCCACAAAGGCACAAAAAGCAAATATATTTTCAAGCATGCTTTTCCCAATGAAATGAGCTCTCATTTATAACCTTTCGTTGGCCAAAGTTTCATAAAAAACTCCACTTTAGAAACTGTGGAAGTTTCCCAAAAGAACTCAACATTAGAAACTTTCCAACACGCTTTTTAGAAATATCTCTTAAAGTCATTATTATAATAATATTTATAGATATTTATAGAAACATTATCTTCTCTTAGCATACCAATAATATTTATAGAACCTTTACCGCCATTCGAATCTATGAATGTGGAAAACTTTCTTTTGTCACCTATCATGTTTGTTGAACAACCACTATCAACAATCCACAAATTTTCTTTTGTAGCATGCCACCTTGTACAACAAGGGACTTGTATTCCTTTTTCCTCCAAACTTTGACTCCTTGATTAGTCAACCTGTTTCTTGAACCAGCACTATTTAATCAACAATTCTTTGTAATGAGACTTAAGTTTTGACATTTGGAGTGAACCAAGTTAAAATTGTTTAAGACACCAATAGAATTTGGACTTACAAAGCTGATCGTTCGTCTTGACACAACCTTGCAATTCATTGCAATGTGACTGAAATAATTAGAAAAGTGACAATAGCCATAGAATGAGTATGTCGTTCTAGGAAACCATCTCTTGACTTTAGAATTTGTTTTATATACTGTATTATTTGAACTTTTAGCTTTCTCATAACATACTCCTGTTTTGATTCTACAATCACATTGTTGCACCAACATATCACTAAGCACTTCTGAAATTTTTGCAAACTTTACTTGCTTATCAAGTAGTAATGTAAGTTTCTTGATTTTGTGTCTTAAGCCAACAATCTCCTTTTCTAACTTAAGCAATTTTCAGTCTTAGTAGCCAGTTCAGAGCTTACCACATCTAATTTTCTTTTGGTTTATTCAAGTTCAATTTTCAGATTTGTAATAATATCATGTTCAGTTTCAATATCATTTGAAAGATCATAACTTGATACCATTTTCTTCAAATGCCTGATTTCTTTCAAAGCACACACCAATTCTGATTCAAGATCGACCTCATCTTCTGTATTGCTGCCTGATTCACTAGCACTGGAATCTGTAGAGCAAGGTCCTAAAGCCATAAAAAAGGTTTCATAATCATTAGAATCAGAGCTGTCAGTACTATCATTCTTAGCACACAGATTTTCCTTATTCTGTGCAATTTTTTTCCACTAGTGAGCAAACCTTTGTCATCACTGTTAGAATTAGGACACTTGCTGAAAAATGACCACATTTACCATAAGTAAAACATTTCATAGGTGTCTTTGCTTTATGTTTACAAAACCTGAACTTCTCTATCAGGTTCATCAGTTGTTCCTCTAGTTCTTCTGATTGTGGACTTTCATCTTTTTCCTTCATAATTGCTTTGAAGGCAACTTCTCTCTTTGTTTCTCATATAAACGTAAGATCAACATCAAGAGAACTAAAAGTCAATGCACAAAATGTGACGTGGAAACTCAATGCGGGAGAAAACCACCAAGATAATGACTGCTAGGAGCGTCTGTCCTATTAAAGTTTCACAAATCTGAGTCAATTACAAAGTTTAAGGGATCCAACGCTTAGTAGCTTCAACCCCTATTCTTAGAGCTACAACTCTCTTCAATCAGAGTACCTTCTCAATCAGTTTGACCAACAACTCAATTACAACGAATAGATGATTTAGATATCAACACAATTCTGTTCTGATCCCTGCTAGATACTTAGCTACAAATAAATCAGTTACTGTAACTCATCACCCTGAAAACACCACTCCTAGATACTTTTAGGATTCTGATAATTAATAGAGATCAGTTTAATCATGGCAATATATATATCCCACGCAATCTGTGAACTAAACATGCAGTATCTTATCCCAGATGTAAACATAAACAAATCTACTTAACTAGGTTGCAAATATAGATCTGAAAATATGTGATTTAAAAGAAAATCTGATGCATACAGAGATAAACATTGAATTATATATATATTTCTGTTGTATATCTTTGTTATCACAATACTAGGGATCTAACAGAACTATAGTTTCAAAAATATATAATATAATTTTTCTTTAGATTGTTACCACTTTTCTCCATATCAGCATATTTTTCTAACAAATAAAAGTCAGAATTATATACTATGCTTTGACAGTTCATAGAAACAATCAACCTGCGTAGTAGTTAAATTTTAACTGGTTTCCTTCAAGTCTCGATAACTATTCGTTTTGTCTCCACAAAGCACATTAAGTCTGACGCAACACGACAGCTCCAGATAGTCGAACTGTTTCAGACATGTCAGAACCATCCTTTGCTACTTCACTTTGATGCTATTAGTCAGGAAGTGTCCCTCTTCTATGTCAGCATGTAGGTTGGTCAGTAATGTATTAAACATTGTGAATAAAAACTATAATAACCCCTATCAGTTATAGCTCAGATAAACACTAAATTCTTCTACTAATTAGTTTCACTAATCAGTTGTTTGACATTTTGTCAAACAATTTGCAAGCAAGGTTTGAACGTCAAAATTTAATTAAGAAATGAAGCCACAATTTTCCCAAAAGATAAAGAAGTCACCACTTATATAACTATGGCCAAGCAGAAAGTATTAATTAAAATCAGAAAAGCAAGTTCGCATACAATGTATTTCAATGCACCAAGATATAATAAGATATTTCTCTAATAGTTCTATGAGCCCGGTGATTCACATAGATGCTTAATCTACAATTATTAAATCCACAGCTCACTGTGATTTATCAAATGACAACTACGCTGTGAGATTACAAGCTTTCACAAATTAAAGGAAACTCAGAAACCAAACAGCCACAAATTCCCTCAAGTTCACTCCAGCACCAAATAAGATCACATCTCCTAGGAAATGATATCACAGGCCAGTATTAAACCAAACACTGCCAGGATAGGGATGGTGGCCTCCAAGTCAAACACAATGCTCCCAAATCAAATCGCAAACCCTCTATTGGCTGGTAAGAAGCCTCAACAATATGAAATGTTGCCACAGAAAGAATTGGCAGCCACTTCCAGAACCAATCAAACTCCCCAAAGTGCAAATCTAAATGTAATTAAATCTCTATCAGCAATGCCTCCCAGCAACAGTTGAACAATAGGAAGACATCTAATAATTTCAGACTTGAATTCTCCAAATTTTACTTTGTTTACTGTATGGGGTAAATAGATTAATGCATACAGACTATAGACAAGAACATGTAACAACAGTACTCCTTTTATTATTCGCATATGCCAAAGACATTACATTATGCTTCTGATGATGATTACAATGATCCCGGAGGGTGTATATATACTTTCCTAAGAACCTTCTCGAAGGGCCGTCGGCTACATAACAAAAAGCTTCCCGAAGGGCCCGTCGGCTACACAGTATTTATTGATGACATACATTCTGTCGGCTACAATATTTACCGACGACATCATCCCCCCCCCCCAAAAAAAAAAGAAAAGTCGTCTCGGGACGACAATTACAAAATATCCAAGATAGAGTAACAAAACGGAATACAATAACTGACTAACTACAACAAGATAGATCTGTTTCTTCCACACCACTTTCACATTCATCCCATGCCTGCACCAAATGTAATAACCCCAATAGGTTATAACTCCTTCAAACACCAAAAATCTTTATACTTCAATTGTTTGACATTTCGTCAAACACTTTGCAAGCAAGGGGTCATATGACTAATATAACTTTCAGATTGCTGCAATGACTCTTGTTTCGATTTGCATCAAAGAGAATGCTTACGAAAAGACTCTAGATTGTCTAAACAATGACCTAACATGAATGTGCAACTAATTTTGACAATATTCAATACAAATATGAGACTTAACTACTTGCAATATGCAGCTACAACAACTAGTGATTATGACAAATACTTTGGATGCAACCTAAGATGGCATTAATGCACTTAAAACCAAGTGTCATTAATTTAAACACTTAGTATGCAAAATTATAACATTATTTATGCCAAAAAGAGAACTTACAGCCAATTGATATTTTGTCAAACAATTGGAATGCAAACTAATAAGCTGATCATCAACTCTAGGGTTGCAATATAGATAGTCTAAAAATTACAGTGCTCTTCAATTGCAAAATCCTAACCTTCCTTTAATACCAATAATGCCAAATGGCAAACAAAGAAAAGTACAAGGTGAAATAATGAAGTGCTGAAGCTATATTTTCTACTCAGCTGAAAACCTACATTTCTCAGAAAATATGCCAAATGAGAAGTGAAGAACCTGATTGTGGATGGCTGTAATATTTTCCTTCAATGCTGCCCCTTCTGCTTGCTTTTTTTTTCCGATCTACTTTTTCCACTTGCTTTTTCCGAATTTGCTTTTTCCTCAGTTATGCTAATCCAAGGGAGTTTTCGTTCCCAAAGATCAACTGACTATTTGAAACCACTTGGCTCCACAATAGACTATGTGACTGAATCACAATTTGATGTCAAGAGAGAGATAAACAACTGGATGATTAGAATGAAGCCCGGGGTGCCTATTTATTCTTTTTTCTCCACTTTCTCCAGAAGCTTCTAGAACATTATTTTTTTTTATCTATTAAGTGACTTTATAAAATATTTTATAATTCAAGTCACTTTATTAAATTAATTAAATATAAAGTTACCTTTTAATATTTATTTATTTGATAACTTTATAAATAATTAACTTAATACCACTTATTTATTTAATTAAAATAATTAATTAGTCACCCTCATAAAATATTCATTATTTTGGACAACCTAATTGATTAAATTAATTAAATCAAATTGCCTCCAAAATGGGGACATGACACCAAACTAGTCTCCAAACCACGTTGCATCTGTAGCCTTTTCTAACACAATACTGTCTTTTTAATCAAGCTGACCTTGATAGCCACCCGTGCTACTTTCTCTGCTTCCAACTCCTAGGTACCCTGAGCCAAGTGTCGTTGTATTGCCTTCAATTGGATGATCAGCTCCTCTCAAGCTCTCTATGCATCCACCAAGATAGCTTCACGTTCAACACCTACTCCAAGTGCCTCAAAGCATATCACCTCTCTCGAAAGGTTTGCTCTAGTGCTCTCTCTACCTCTGGTACATAGACACTCTATGCCTGCAGCAGCTCTAGGTCTCATCAACTGGTCACACTTCCCATGACTGATAACTGTACTGACTGGGGGTCTAGGGGGCAATGCTCCCAGCGGGGTCGAGGGGTAGCTCCCCCGCAGGGTCTTGGGGCAGTGCCCAAGGCGCGCTTCTTGTCGCGATACAGGGCGGGGTCGAGGGGCAGTGCCCCCACCGCCAAGACCAAATTAGCACTCAAACCCACACAAAACTACATGGAACACACTATTTTTGTGATTTTCTTCTGATCCCACACTCTTTCTGGCAACTGCTTTTGTTTTACTACTTGCTTATGTCTTTCCCTTCCCTTGGCATCATGCGTTATTCATTCTGAACATTTTTGATTTGTCGTCGTTTTTTTTTTTTTGCTTCTCTTCTGACTACTTCCTTCTGCCTTCTCTTTCTGACTGCTTCCTCGTGCTGACCTGTGAACTTTTGTTGTATGGTTAAACAATTTCTCAATTGTACAACTGAATGATATAGATTTCAAACTTCTGTCGTATTTACTTCATCTGACTGGCCGTATGACCCTATTAGCTGCTTGCACTTGCTCTGCACTAACTATACCACTTGATTTGCTTTATGAAGCATTCTGCCCGTAGCAATGCTCAATTGTACGGATACTATACATGCAATGAAAACTCCATAAGGTAAAATCCGTACGGCCCATACATTGAGAGAAGATAACTTGTTCTGTTTTTGTACGGTACTCTTCCATCTGTTGAAGATGCCGTACGGTTACTATGGTATTCTACAGTTACACATCCAATGGAGTTGATGTGTCCCTCTACCCCTTCAATGACCGTACGCTGCAAGGTTTCCTTGGTCTTGATTGGCTGTACAACGACCCATTGCTCATCAGTGCCCCATGATGGATGGTTTTATAAGCACACACTAGGCTTTGACCGTACGGTGTTTTTAAGATTGCAAGCTCCTTTCTTAAAGTCTGTACGGTGGGAAATCACAACCTTCATTGCTATTCCGTACGGGTATGAGTCTTTAGAAAGGCTGTAGGGTGATTTGAAAGTGCCGTACGATGCCTTCCAATCCAACTTAAGTTACCGTACGATGACTCTTTCTCTCTCTTTTTTCAATTTAAAAAAAATAAAAAAATCAATTCTCCCTCTGAGTTTCGTCCTTCTCCGACGAGGAGGAGGTCGTTCTGGCGTGGTACATCTTGAGCTTTGAGCCGTTGACTGCCTTTGGTATTTCTTGTCCGTCTAATGTCCACAACTTTATTGCTCCATTATCACCTACCTCCCGGATCTGGTATGGCTCGATCCATTTGACTTTAGACTTGCCTAGTTGGATTTCGTTCCATCCATCATACTTCAATACCAACTGTCCCGGTTGGAAATTGTTTAGTTTTAGGTGTTTATCATGCCATGCTTTGTGCTTGTTATGTGTTACCTCCATGGCCCATTGTGCCTGCAATTGTCTCTTGTCAAGTTTATTTAAGTGACATGATCTCTCCCTCAGGTTTTCCATATCACCCAGTTTGTTGTTGAAACTCGATACCATGAATTCCATCGGCTGCTACTCCTTGTCGTCAATAACTGAATTCTTGATTTTAGAACTTTTACTCTGTACTACTGAAGCTTTTATTAAACCCTTCCTCTTTGTTTCCTGTGCAGACTGTATGATGTGTTTTCCTTGCTGCCGGCACCTTTCTACTACATTTGTGGTGCGTTGTAACCTTTTCTTTGCATGTGGTCTGTGCACTGTGTTCCGTACGGTGGGATCTTTTCTTTTTTTGGGTTCGTACTGTATGTTCTTCCCTTCAGCTTCAGTTGTAACCGCCTTTCCTTATTCAGCTTCTCTATATTCCTTCGGACATTCATTTTCCTCTTCTTTCTCAGCTTCATCGACCCTTAACATATTACAGCTCAGAAAGAGATCGTAATCCTCCATCTGCCAATGGAAAAGGTCATTCATTGAATCCAAATCATTGTCCGTCGATCCACCTTCCAACTGTAGGACTCCTTCCTAATTGGGTTCCAATTGCTACTTTCCTTCATCCTCTTCTTCGGAATCAGATGATACAGCTTCTTCGCCCACCATTTGTGTGTGTAAATCAATAATGAATTATCGCCCTTTATTTTCCAGTGATAATGTATTTTTCTTCCAGTCATGCTTGACCTTTGCTTGCACGAGCCATCCACGGCCCAGAATGGCATCATATCCTCTCTGTTTCAGCGGGATGACGACGAAGTTGAGTAGGAACGACTGAGTTCCAATAGTTACTGGTTGTGCCATCAAGATTCCCAACGGTTTGATCTTGTGCTGGTCTGCCGTGAGCAATTGGAATGTAGGTGGCCATAATGACTGTTGTCGCAACTTCTTCCAGGTATCTTCTGATAGGACGTTTACCCTTGAACCTCTGTCTCCAATTGTGTCTATCAAAACAGTTCCTAGAATTGCCATTTCGACGACCGCCGGATGTCGTTCGGATGTGAGGGCTAACAAGATTGGATCCGCTATACTTGCTTCACTTTCCTTTTCTCGTCTGTCTGCTGCACTTGCTCCACTTTGCTTCTCCCTTCCGTGTTCTCCTAGTAGTTTAGTAGTCGGAGTGATGTTTGTGAGTGCCGATCGGAGTTGAGCCATTGTGAGTAGCAAATCATTTATTTTGATAGGTACTTCAGTTTGTAGTATCGGCCGTATGATGTTCTATTCTGTGTATTTCCTTGCTGAAGTATCGATGGTGTCCTTCAAGTGTGCTTTTTCTACCTGCGTTGCTTTCTCAATTTCCATCCTCGCTTCCTCCTCTTCTTTTCTTCCGTCGGGTCGAGGTACAATTTTGCTTGTTTCTGTGTGATTGCCAGAACCTCCTCTTTATCTGTCTCGATGGTGATCAAATTCACTCCTGACTTCGGGTACTTTGCATCTTCATGATCTCCAGTACCGCACTATTTGCATAACAACTTTGGTGCGTTTTCTATTGTACAGTCTTGGGCAAAGTGACCCCACAAATTGCATGCTCAACATTGTACCATCAGGCGGCCGTTCGCATCGTACTGAATTCGATTGTGGCTTCCATTATTATTGTTGGCATTGTTGTTGTTTTGGCCTCCTCTATTATTTCTGTACCCTCCTAACGTGGCACCCTCATTACTAGTGTTTCCGCTCCCTCCTGACGCGACAGCCTCCTGGGTCAGTAGCACTTATTGAGGTCCTTTTGTTTTCATATTGAAGGGAAATTCTTTTATGGAATGTCCCATTATCTGGTAGATCTCGCAGAACTGGTTATTTGGACAAGATCCCTTCATGTGACCTTCTCTCTTACATTCCGTGCACCATAGGTCGTTTTCCTTCGTCTCTTTCTGCATGTTCTTAAATTCTTTCATCATTCGGATCATATCCTTTTGGAGAGCTTGGACCTTCTTGCTTCCCTTTTCGTCATTGCTGCTCTCTTCTTCTGAAGACACATCGTCATCTGAATCAAATGAGCTACTCTTCTTCTTTTTTGTTTTCTGCTCACTTTCTAAGTTCATTGCCCGATTGTATGCTTCAATGTATGACGATGGTGGAACAATCTTCATTTTCTTCCGTAACTTCGAACGTAGTCCTTCCACGAACCATCTCTTTTGCAGCCCATCTGCTGGCTTACTTTCCATCTTGTTTATTAAGTCTTTTAATTTTTTGGCATATATGCGAACTGTTTCTTTTTTTCCTTGCTTCGTGTTGTATATCTCTGCTACGATCTCATTGTTGTCATGCAGCACTTGAAATTCGGTGGTAAATTCCTTTTTAACGTCTGCCCAATTGGTTAATTTTTGGGGATCCGTATCGGCAAGCCAATCAATTGCGACACCCCTTAGGGTTGATGGAAATTGTCGCACCCATTCATTTTTGTCAGTTACGCCATTTGCCATCCAAATTGTTTCGCATGTCTTATAGTGTCTGATTGGATCGACCATTCCATCACCATCAAACTTTGGCAACTTCTCTTTTGGTCCTGCCATTATTACTTGATTTTGTGTATGGGCGCTGTTCGGTACTGTGACACTGGCATTATTCTGCATTCTGACACCGACACTTTGTATTCCGACACCAGCTCTGCTCTTCGATACCAATGCTTTGTATCCCGACTCCAACGCTTTGCTCTCCAATGTCAACGCTTTGTATCCCGACACCAATGCTTTGTATTTCGGCACCAACGACACCGACGCTGTTTCGGGCAGTCGTCTTAACAGCTGCGTTGTTTGGTGAAGAAGGGTCTTCGTTAAGCGAACTTGTCTGTTTTGGAAGTGTATCGTGGACGAAGAGTTCACTCCACGCTCGTGCTCCCTCGGCACTCTGAGCCGTGCGAGTTAATTCCCTTCCGTCTGGATTCTCTTCCCTCGGTGAATACAGGTCCAACAATTCCTTCCTTGCTTCTTCCACCAATTCCAGCCGCTATCGAGTTTCCTCCAACAATTCCTCGGTGCTTTGGTGTCCGTCAACAATCTGTTGAAACCTCTGTCTGCGCTCAGCCTATTGTGCCAAAATTAAATTTTCTTGTGCAGTGCGTATTCCATCTTTTCCCTTTATCTTATTCCGATCCTATTAAGCTGATTTGGCATCAGTCTTCATTCCTCATTCGTTCTAGGTTCATGAGGCAACGACGCCAAATATTTATTGTATGGGGTAAATAGATTAATGCATACAAACAATAGACAAGAACATGTAACAACAATACTCCTTTTATTATTCGCATATACCAAAGACATTACATTATGCTTCTGATGATGATTACAATGATTCCCGAGGGTGTATATATACATTCCTAAGAACCTTCCTGAAGGGCCATCGGCTACGTAACAAGAACCTTCCCGAAGGGCCCTGTTGTGAGGTTTTCACACATCGCCCCAAAATCTTGGGGACCCCCTTTTTAATCGCCTTTAGGGCCAGTGGAGAAGGTTAGATGTATTTTTCGCCCGGTTTCAACTTGATTTTCCAGAGCTATCAGTTCTATCCTTAGGCCGAATAAGTTCAAAATTGATTTCAACTTGGCAGGATAAGATTGTGAATTTTGTACTTAGACGATTTCTTTTGAAAAATTGGATTTAATTGTAAATTTGAATGATTTTCAAATAAGGAAATTTTTCGTTAGACTTAGGTTCTTGGAAAATCTTATTTTTTTTTGATGAAATAGAATTTAATTTTGTAAGATGAAGTTAAATTGCAAAATCGATTTTTACTCTAGAGGCAATTTTATTTTTTGTCATAAAATTTTAATTATTTAGCAAAATCGATTTAGAGGAAAATTGCAAAAATTGGCTTTAATAGATTAAATTTGCCTTGAAAGCTTTTGGTATTTAATGAAATTGGTAAATTAATATTAAGAAATGGCTTTTGGTTAGCCAAAATTCAACTTCAAGAATGTATTAATTAGCAAACCCTCATTAAATAGAAATTTTTAGCATCCCCAAGGCACCATTCAATTTCGTTTTGCAATTTGTGGTTAATTAGTAAATTAAAAGTGCAGTTTTCATTTTAGAAAATTAAATTTTTGGCAAAGTATTTAAAGTGGGCCACTAACTTAGCTTTAATTTTGGTTTTTTTTCCTCTATAGGACCAAGTCGGCCAGCCTGGGAGGAAGGTGAAAGCTGCTATAAAGGGAGTCCCCTCCCATGTCATTTTCATCAATTCATTTGCTCCTCATGCTTGGGCGAATTTGAAGCAAGGGCAGATTTCCAGACTTGGGTGAAATTGGTGGAAGGCAGTTTTTTGGCGATTTTTGGGCAATTTCTCCATTGCCATTGTTGGGCGATTTGTCTAAGGGCCAAATTTTTTGCGTTTTTGGAGATTTTTGCTCCACTTTGTGGGCTGTGATTTGTGCCCTAGGTGGCAGATTTTACAGATTTTGCTCCTTCTTTGCTTGGGCGAATTTTGTGGAAGGGCAGATTTTTTTTCATGCTTAGCCGAATTTTGTGGGAGCCGAATTTTGTGAGGGCCGAAATTTGTGGAAGACAAAATTCTGATTTTCTAGAGGGGCTGCAATTTTTATATCAGATTTGGGCAATTTTGTTGGGAGAAGAGGTACATATGAAAGTTTGATTTTTGCATAGAAGGCAAGTGTTGGATAAGCTTAGAGGCTTTGTTTTCTAATTTGCAAAGGGATTTGTAATTCTTTGATGTCATATCCCGGGTTCCGAAAAGTTGCTGTAAGATTATTAGTTAAGGTGAAAGTCATCATCTAGAGTTGCAAGGAGTGCTTAAGCTGACATCCATTCTTTCGCTCTTTTCTAAGAATTGCACTACTTGGTTCTTCTTGCCTTTTGGTCCACCACTCTACCATCCCGTAATAGGGCGACGAGCATGGAGGATGATAGTGCAAGTAAGAATCCCAAGCGGGCAAACGCTAAGAAAGACAAAGAGGATATGACGCCCAAAACTTCCTTCTTTTCGAAAATGAAGAAAATAACCGATACTAATATCGCTACAGTGGACATGATACGGATGAGGGACAGACTAAAGGAAGGACAATCCCCCTTGGCAAAGAGGATATACAAGAGCGGAATTGTACATGCAACAGCTTTTCCTCCTACTTTGCCTTGTCCGGAATTGATTATGGAGTGTGCATCCAGATTTGATCTAGACAGTAAATCCATCATTTTTGGCGAAGGGAAGAGAGTGTTGGCCAACATTGGCGAACAAGCAATTGAAGAGACATTTAATATTCCCCAGAGCAAGGGCATGACAGTTGTAATGGTGGATCAGGCGGCCAAATCATTTCAAGGTAACCAAGAGGCCTACTTCTCACATCTAAAGCGGAATTGGATACACGAAGGAAGGAAAGGAGTTAACAAATCAACAAGGCTTACAGTGGCAGATTTCAAGCTGGAATATGGCGATCTCATTGTTCTTCTCAGCCGAATCATGGGCCTAGCTCAAGCTATGCAATTCGAAAACTGGATGTACTTCTTCATTGATGAAATTGAAAAGGGAAAAGGAAAATTTGATTGGGCTAGGATCATAAGTGAAAATTTAGAGTTGCAACTTAGAACAGTTCAAAACCAAAGGCAATTCTACATGGGATCCTATCTGTTTTACTTAATTGCTAGATTGTATGAGAGTCCGGGACTTAGGGGCTTAGGAGAGATTGGTAATGGGCCGGGGCAATATTTGGTGCATGAATGCTATCCGCAACTTCATTTGCACAATAACAAGGATTACAAGATGTTTTGCGATGCATTCGCCATGAAGACAGTAAGGGTATTACAAGGGGCGCCTGCTAAGAGACTTTCATCGGAAGCAGAAGCAAGGATTAAGAAGTTTGGGAGTTGGTTCATCCAATTCCCGCAATTCACATACATTAGAGTGGCAGGAAGTACAGTTTGTCCCAAGAGGCTTCCAAGATACTCGCCCGACAAGGTAGTTTTGATGGAATTGGCTAGGCAGCTTGAGCACTATGATAGAGTAATGAGGAATGAGGGGAAAACAGGTGTTTCCTTCTCAATTATAATTGACAATGATAGTTGCCCAAATCGGGCCACCTTTGAGGCTGCGAAAAGGAATTAGAGTGGTATCATCTAGGATGGTACAGAGCAAGGCAAGGATTCAACCCTGTTGGTCTTATCAAGGCATCTCATGGAAGCGAATTTAAGCATGTTCCCACTATAGAGGACTTTTGGGCCAATGCAAAGGATGATTTTCACGTGAGAAAGCTAGCTTTCTCGAGATTGTCAGTGAACATGATGAGAGATATCAGATGGAGAGGCCTTGATATTCCCGATCAATTGGAGGATGATCGTAGTGTGTTGAGAGAAGACTATGAGACAGTAGTTGGAACAGAGTTGAATCCAGTGGATTGGGACGATCATCAGGATCCTTCCTTGGAGGCAGTCACAAGGACAGTAGATTTGCATACCGAGTCGTGGTATAATGCCAAGATGAGAAAGCTACAAAGACAAAAGGTTCTCCTTACTTATGAGATGATGAAACCGAAGGAAGGTCTAGTAGAATCAATCGGACAGAAGGGTGAAGGAAGTGGCCGGCAATCAGAGACAGTTAGAAATAGCAAGAAGAGGGCTTTGGAGGTAGAGAAAAGCCAAGAACGTTCGGAACCTCCAGCCAAGAGACAGCGGGCAGTGCCGTTAAGGGAGAGTATAACTAAGGCTAGAAGCCAAGAGGATAAAGGGGCCGCAGTGGAGGTGAGCTCTGATTCGGAATCAAGTGGCTACAGTGAAAGTATGGAGTACTCCCCTCTCTCGGAGAACCAGCAAGGAAATATGGCAGAAACTAGTAGAGAAGAAGATGGGCCGATTGATATTGAAGAGATAAGTCAGGCGTCTAAGGCCGTTGGTGATGCTTTGTTGGTCGAACCGAATCCGGATTTGGGGAGATGCACTGCACCACTATGGTTAAGGCAAATGCTTATGCCGAGAGGCGAGGTGGTAATGGCTCACGCAGTTGATATCCAAGGACTAATAGAAAAGGATGATAGCGAGAACCAAAAATAGATGGCAAATACGGTGGCAAGGGTAATCAGAAGCGACAGTGATGGTCACCGAAGGGTTCAGATTGCTATACCAACAGTCAATAAGGCAGCGGATGAGATTGCAGCCCGGGAGTACGAAATAGTAGAACATAATTTGGGAAGAAATACAGATGATATGGAATGTGAGGAGGTTCAGGAAGGCATAGCATCAATCAGAGAAAGATTGAGGAAGGCAAACGAAAGGATAGTAAAGTTGGAGGCCGAAAACAAATATTGGAGAGATTGCCAGCCAATCCAACAGCTGCATCAGGCAGCCCTTCCTCAAGACAGCGGGAGCAATTCAGAAGAGGTATCAGCTCAGTTACATGAAGTAAGGGGTTGGATCTATGATACAATCCAAGATGGGCGAAATTTCTTGCCCTCCTTCATCTCAACATTCCAGTCATTGGTGACTGTTAGAAACAAATTCAGATTATTTGAAGAGGAATGGAAGAATTTTCTTCCCATCAAGGATTTGGTTATTCCTAGGCTGCAGGCGTTCATTAGGCTACCGAAGGCATATTTGGAAAGAGCCCGGTTGGTTGATGAGAGAGGATTGAGCATAGTTGAATCTTGGTATGTCGCATTGACTACCAGATTCAGAACACTTGAAGAAATTCATGATAAGATTGCACAACACGACCCAAGCGTCGACACTTCCATTTCGACCATGATGAGCGACGTTGGGGTGGCGCTTGATTTTGAAGGTATTAGAGAGGAGCATGTCAGTGAGACAGGATTTGGATTGAGATTGGATGAGTTAGGAAAGGCTGCCGTCAAAAGGAAACATCTGAACACCCTTTCCTCACTCAATGCTTTTATTGGGTTTGCAAAGGAATATGAGAAGGATCACGAAAGGATACTACAAGCAGCAAACAGCGTGGCAAAGTCAGCAGAACTCCGAGCGAAGCACACACCTTGTTCTCCTATGGAAGAAGTTAACGAAAGGCTAGCTAAGTTCATTGCCTTAGCTAAAAGAACAAAAGAAAAAGGAAGAATTATATTAGAAGATCATCTTATGTAAGCCCAAGTGGCAACTTTCTCTTTCTTCTAGAATAGGACAAGTGTTTGTTTTTGATTGGCCACCATTTTGGTGCCTTCTCATTGGTTGCCACTTTTGCACTTTTTTCATTGGTCCATTGATGAGGTGGCATCTTCTCATTGGCCGATGGGGTGGCAACCCTAATTAGGGTTTTTGGATCCAATCTGGATCGTCGATCTTGTTTTGATCTCTACCGTCCATTGTATTTTGGACCTCTATATAAGGCCATTGGCTCTCATTTGTAAAGGGGAGGGGTTGGAGAAATTGTTGCGAAAATAATACCAAAGTGCTCTCTTTTTCATTGCATGTTGACTAAGAACATTGGGTGTTATTGCATGTTTTCTACTTCCACATAGTTAAATTTTCTTTTCAAGTTGAAGCAATTTCATTTCAAGTTGTTAGAGTAAGAGTAAAATAAAATGGATAGTTGCATGGTAGCTTTGGTAGATGTTTGATAGGGGTCAACACTAGGCCACTAGCATCCTAGCGGCTGGTTGGGAGGCTTTGTGTGGTGATCTAGTTTACTTTCCTTTGAAGCGTTGCATCTATGGAGGTAGGGCCGCTGGTTAGCCTTCATTAGATTCGATCCCCGTCCATCTGCTAACCTCCCATTCTTAGGAGTAGGAGTAGTTGAGTAGCCAAATTTCATGCTTAGAAGAGGTTAGTTAGAGAAGTAAACCAAAATATCGGCATTTTCACCTTCCATCGCCATTCACCCTACATTGCCATCATCGCGCCATCAACATCATCTAGCATTCACACCGAACCACCATCTCCATTTTCTCACCAAGATCCAAATTTTTCTCAAACAAGAAAACGTAAGGCCGCCTACGTGATTACCAGCAAATCACATTGATAAAACTGAGCGAGTATCCAACGGTGTAAGGAACATTGGAGTTATACTCATGTCCCATGAGAGATAACTTTTCAAGAGAGGAATTGTGTATTTGATATTCTGTATCAAGCATCCAATTACTAATATGTTATGTAGTGACACAAAACTCGCATCAACAGGCCCGTCGGCTACATAGTATTTATTGACGACATACATCCTGTCGGCTACAATATTTACCGACAACATACTTGCTACATCTCTTAACATTAAATTTCTTCCAAAACAATAGTCGCACAAAAATAGAAGACTAAAATAACTTTCAGAATTTAATCCACTATACCTCATTATTGGAATGCACCAATTAGCTTCAAACCCTTATTACTTGAGCAAGGGCACAAAAATCATCAGACTTGGAAACTCTTCACATGTAACAAAAGCCAATAATCAATCGGATGCTTTTTCCATCAAAATGAGTGTAATTTCCCTAGTCTATATGGGTCAGAAAATGTGGATATTTAACAACCCATTTTTGTCAAATAATTGACTAGATCAGTAATGTCACCAATGTTCAATTACTGTCTATATTTCGGGGCTTCACTTGCTAACAAGTCATAAGTATGGCTTCAGATATTTATTAATTATTCTTTTATTATCTTTCCTTACTTATTCAATTTTTGCCAACAATGAATACTGCAGACTAATGTAATCTGTGATTATATGCATATATACTGTAGTCTACGATATTCTCTATACAAACTGCGATCAACTATGTGGACTTAGACAAATATGTGATAGACTGCTATTTGGTTTCAATGTTTTTCTCTTCCCATTCTAAAACAATGGTTTACTGATTTCGTTGCCCTTTTTCTTTGATCGCTTTTGATTGAGATATGTATATATATGAGTAATCGATTATTCCTCTTGAATGGTGGTATCTTCCAATCATGTACTTGCACTAATAAATGACAAGATGGTATGTAAGCCTTCCCTATGTATCGCCGTGTCTTACTCTCTTCCTTGTCTATTTCATTTCAAAATGTGCCTATGTTGGCTCCTTACTCCTGTGCAATTTGTAACTCTAGATCTGTTCACTAAACACGTTCTAATGTATCCCCCTCCTTCCTCTTAAGAGTCAATTTATATATTACTTTATCATCAAACAGTTGTGCCTTTCAAATGTCAAGGGTCATGCCCATACTGTTCCACGAGGTTACACCCGTTCATAATAATTTGCGATGGTGATCATTAAACTGATATGAAGAAGCATCATTACTAATATTGGTGACTCCCCATTATGGTGTATTAATTTTTCTTAAATTGATAAAAGTAAATTGTGATTAGTTTTCATGCAAAAAATTATCGGCAATAGCAATGAAATTATTGTTCTTAGTGATAGCAACGTTCCTTCCTTGGACTCGACTGTCAAGACATTACGTCAGCATTGGCTACGTTTCTTAATTTTGATTTCTCCTTTAAATTGATTGTTATTATATGGCCAATGTCCAATGTTAATTGTTAGGTTTAATATTGAAGTCATTCATACAACTTGTCTTATGATTCATCGTACTTAGATGAATTCTAGGGTTTGGATCCAAATGAATGTTTTGTGACTAGAAGTATTAATATAGCACTCCACATGAATAACTTGCTTGTTCTTTAAGGATATGGGTGATTTAATATGATATCAATAATTAAAATATTTTTATATTATATTATTATTTATTATAATATAATAAAAATATGTAATCGTGTATTATATTTTATCAATATGTATATATTATATGAATATTTAATTTTAATATTTATTATTTGTTCGTCAGTTAGTTTATTTTTATTGTTTATTAAATTCTAGTCAAGTGGGGGATATCACAACGAGCTCATATTTATAACCC
The DNA here is from genome assembly GCA_028749045.1 of Cupressus sempervirens. NCBI lineage: Eukaryota > Viridiplantae > Streptophyta > Pinopsida > Cupressales > Cupressaceae > Cupressus > Cupressus sempervirens. Next base: position 269,257,571 of record CM053786.1, on the reverse strand, counting down.
CCATTGGCACATAGTTTCTCTAATGCAATCTCACTTAAGAAGCTTCCTCATCACATCATTTTATAACGTGTCATATAATTAAATTTATTAATTTCTTTTTGGCTTCCAAAAGTGACCTTTTCAACCATATCATAATATTTTGTCATACAAGGTCATTGTTTCTTGTGCTCAAGATTTAAAACATTTCCACCTAGTTCCAACCAGTTATGACACTAAGGTGATTGATGCAGGAGCATCCTAGGGAAGTTAGCAATCCTCTATGCAGGGGCTTCAAGCTTGGGTTTTTGGAGTTATGGTTTGCACAGTTGGAGGTGTGTTCGAGGCATATTGGGCAACCTTGTCCTAAGTGCGCATAGAGTTTGGATTTATCCTCTTGGAGTAAGAGCCGTTTTTGTGACTGCTGGTTGCATGTTCCTAATTTAGTGACAAACCTTGCGGTTGTATTCACGAGCTTCGATTCGAGGGAGTTGGGATGTGCGCTCTTGGATTTGGATAGTTGGATGGCACGTGGATATATGCCTAAGGGTGTGTACTTTCATGCTGTCATATGAGCTAGTTATGCCTTGTAAACTTGGGGCTTGTCCTATGTATTTAGTTATTTATTGTATTTAATGTCTGTTGCCAAGCTGACTTGTGGCTTGAGGGTTTATTTACTATGTTTGTGTTTGTTTAATGTGTATGCTAGGCTAACTTGTGGCTTGGTTTAGTATAAATAGTGGGTCTTGTCTTGTCTTGAGACATCAATGAAGGAATTGAGTTAAGCATGGAGTAGCTGTGAGTAGTGAAATTCAGCAGAGCTGGTAGCAAGTGTGGGCTTGCGAAACAAGAAGGTTGTTTGGTGGCTTGTGAGCACAAGTTTAGATTTTTTTGAGTTTTTTTATTAGATTGTGGATCTAGGCTAGCTAGGAGTTTGAATCTTGCGAGGGCTTGTAGAATTACTATTGTAATTACATTGTATTTAACCATAACTTGGAAGGCCCTACAACCGGGCATGGTGGATGTAAATCTTATGTAAAAACCCTCACTAGATTATAACTTCAACAACTCCAATATTTGCCAAAAATCAGTTGTTTGACATTCCATCAAACACTTGGCAAGCAATCTAGGTACCAGGAATATGTAATGTTCCGAATTTTCAAATATAGCTACTCACCGAATTTATACCATGGTTATAACTTAGATATGTCAATCTGCTTTATAGATTTGCACATTTAATTTTAAATTACATCAAACATTGTCTAGCCACCTCAACTGATATGTATTGCCCAAAAATCATAACATCTATGCAAGTCTAATAATTAGTTCATAATTTGTTTCCGCAATATTTTAAAATTTAAATTGAGCATAATGATCTTCTCTCCCACTTGATAAAATTGCACTAAATTCCATTTATTAGTAATAGGAACTTGATGGGAATTAATAACATATAAGAAGGGATTAGTTCTAAATGGAATTGTAAATGAACTTGCAACTGACTTCCAGCACAATACTGATAATTTTTCCCATGTTATTTGCGGCTCCATAATAGGCGTCAGCTGTTGTAATCCTCCAAAATGTTGGTTACAGAATTTCCAACTTAATAGCTAATCACCAAACTTGAATTCTCAGCTAGAATTACAAATGCAACCTCTCAGATCTAAGCTGTTGGTCTCTAAGCATGAATGCAGATTGTAATAGGAGCATCCAGTCTTCAATAATGTCACTGCACCTCTCTCACCCAACACGCAGACTCTGTAGGACAAAACACAAGACTGTAGAATGATCGCAAGCCTGAACAATTGCAATGCTGGCCTTTAAAGGATAGAACACATGGTCTGAATTCTGCTCGCAGGAGTGTATAAATGATATGTCACCATACAAGAATGTTGACCAGATCCACGTAATCCTCAAACACTGCCCAAACTTGTGGACGACACCCTCAGTATGCAAAACAATCTCGCTAATTGAGAACGTAGGAAAATAAATGAAATTGGCAAACACCAATTCCCTTAGCATAAATTCCTCTAGACACAGTGATAAACAATAAGGAGAGATAGCAAATTGCTATACAACAACAACAATTTGCAAACACCAACTCAGAATTCTTAGAATCATAAATCCAATCTCCCAATCACAGTTAATCACAAATAGGAGATTTAACCAATGAAACCACTATACATTAGTAGTGACTTCAAACAAGCTTCAGAAACTCAAAAACCCTTATACTTCAGTTAGGGCTCACAATTCAGAACTCAAAAAAAGGCACAAAGGCACCAAAAGAAAATATATATTCAAGCGTGCTTTTCCCAATGAAATGAGCTCCCATTTATAATACTTTGTTGGCCAAAGTTTCCTAAAAAACTCCACTTCAAAAATTGTGGAAGTTTCCCAAAAGAAATCATTATAATAACATAAATATTATTATAATAATACAATTTAATAATTAATGAACAAATAAGAGCTCATGCAATTATTAACCTCATTTACTGTAGGTGACGACCACTGCCAAAACCACCCACTGTACTGCCAAGAATAGCAACTACCAAAAATAGACTTAATAAAATAGTAAGACCACAACTGGGACCCCCAGAACACCCTGTTAACTCATGAGGGTCACTATGATGAGCTAACTCAATCAACTGCACAGACTTGCCAAAAACGGGGACATTACATCTTATGATTCTATTATGAGAATTGACACTGCTGTGGATCTAAAACTCTATGTTATAGTGTATATCTCTCATAGTGTGATTATTTGCTCGGGGCTAGGACACCTCCTTTGGGGATACAGTTGCCTTGCACTGCGTTAAGTGGTATTAGAGCGAAGGTTTGATCTGGTTGGTTGATCAAAGTGTAGTTGGAGTTGGTTGATCTTGTGGATTTATTGCTTTGGATTTGTGAAGATCTTGGAAGCTGCCTTTGAGAAGATTGGACTCTAGAGCGATTAATGATCTCTGTGATGTTGTGGAGACTAGGGTTTCAGAGAAGGTTAGATTAGATTTCAAATCTGAGATGGAGTTGATGAAGAAGGAGATCATGAGAGCTATTGTTGGTGTACTGAGGAATGTGGGTATTGAAGATGGTTATGAAGAAGCTGCTAAAGACTTTGAAATTGCTGGATCTAGTGGTGAAACAAAACTAATTGCATGGAGAGACCTATGGAAGGTAGAGCTGGTTGGTTGGATATATGTGGAGCTCACTTGAAGCTGAAGCATAAGATGGATGTTTCTAATTTCTCAGGTACTTTGAATCTTGAAGACCTAATTGATTGGATTGGTGAATTGGAAGACCACTTTGAGTTAGAGGATATTGGAGATCCACTCAGAGTGAGGTTGGCACAAACTAAGTTGAAGGGACATGCTTCTTTATGGTGGGAAGAATTACAAAGAGATAGAGAAGAGGAAGGTGAAATGAAGATCACTTGGTGGAGATTGATGGTAACAAAATTAAAGACTAAGTTCGTTCTTGCCGATTATAAACTTGAATTGTTTAAGAGGTTGCAGAATCTAAAGTAGAAGGATATGATTGTGAAAGATTATACTGAGGAGTCCTACAAGTTGACTATTCGGTCTGGGCATGGAGAAATTTTTAACGAAAATGTGGCTAGATATATTTGTTGTCCTGCATTTCTTCACCATAAAATGTAGGTAACGGTATGAAACTTTTCAACTTAGTTTCACATTTCTTCGAGTTTAGTTCAGTATTTAATTGGTTAGTATTGATCAATCAACTGACCCCAATTGATATAATGATTCCTCTTAGTGAAGGTTTTCATGAAGTATTTTCAATTTTTCTGTTTGTTGAGCCTATGCTTGAATTTTGAAGCTTCAATGTCCCTTTTTGCGTTTTTGAGTGTGTGTTAAGTTAGCTTTTGGTCTTTTGGTTTTGTTGAAGTCATTGCTTTCGGTTTTCCCTTTGATTCAATCTATCTTAGTGTTCAAAAAGTGGACCTTTTAGGTGCAACTAGACGAATTAAAAACATCATGTTATATTTTGAAGTTGACTTTCACTTTTTGAAAAATATAACATAAATTCACTTTATGTTATGTTTTTAAGTTACTTTATCCTTAAAATTTTTCACTTAAAGTCATTATAGAGCACTTTATGTTATATTTTTAAGTTGAGTTGCTTTTTATTCTTTCGCTTAAGTGACTATATTAACTATATAGTTTGATTTAAGTTTTGGATTTTAATTCAAACTTGTTAGTAAATATTATTTTTTGAATGATATTTGTACATTATATATTTATCTATTTAGTGTAAATATTATTTATGACCCATTTAAGTAATATTTTTTCAAAAATTAAATTGACATGTGTTTAATTCATCACTTAAGTTGTACATAACATGTCTACACGCACATTTTCATCAAAATATGCAATTGCACCCAAAAGGTGTGATTTTGAATGAAAATGCAATTTGAAGACACATAAAACATGTCATTATATGTGTTTTAAAATATACAGTAACACCCAAAAGGTGAGACATGCATATTTGAGTGTTTTCAAAACATGTAGTGACCTCCAAAAGGTGTGATTTTGCACTAAAGGTCATTTAAGAGCAAAATTTAACAAATGCACTTGCACTCAAAAGGTGCGATTTGTGTGATGTTCCGTTCGCCGTGTTCGAATGTGTGAGCCTTAGGATATCAATTTCTTCGATGTTAGTTGATCAGAGAATGTGTACAATAGGGGAGGGAGAAAATTAAAAGCTTGAAGGGGATCGTAAGATGTTAAACTAGAGGCCATACGGTGAGGAGGAAGTAGGCCGTATGGAGGAGACAAATCAAAGGCCGTACGGTGGGAGAAAAATGTTGTACGGTGACCACAAATAACTAAGGTGTAGGCCGTACGGTATCTAATGGAGGTCTGTACGGTAATGGTTGCAGGCTGTACGATATAAAGGCCGTATAGTGGGAGTGAAGGAGGAGATATGTACGATAGAAATGATGCTCTGATTTGCCAGATCTGAGCCAAGCAGTACATAGACGAAATAGGGTGAGTGTCGAATCCCATCGAAACTAGAATACCAAGTAGGGAAGGTCTTTAACTTTCGAAATGGCGAACAAGAGAGAATCCCAACGGGAATTCGCAGTACAAAGAAATATAATCCAAATTGCATACCTAATGACTACCTACAAGTCGTGCTTAAATACCCGTTGGGGAAAACTATCCAAGGGTGTACAAAGATAGCTGATGGCAACACAAACTACAAAAACAAAATCAAAATGGGTTCGAGATATATTAAATCAACCGGCCCAATTATAATAGCTTAATTAAAATTTATTTTATAACGGGAACATTACAATTTGAATAAGGAGACTCTATTACATGTTTTTGAAACATGTAATGCTCCCCAAAAGGTGTGATTTGCATTTAATACATGCATATGCCCTCATAGAATCCAAAATTGAAGATTTAAGGGCAAAGAACTTGATGTTTTCCTCCTCGAAGAACACGTTTTTCATAAAAAAATGCTTAGATCTGCCCATATAATGGCTTGAAATTCATCACAAGAGGGGTGTTTTTGAGTTTTAATGCATATAAATGCATTTGGGGTCATAATTTTGCGTATCCAAAAGAAAAATGACCCATATTTTTTGCATTTTGAGCCATGTTTTTGTGAAAAATGCTCAGATTTGGAGCTGTTTTGATCACTTTTTAGGTCAAATAGGAGTCGTTTTGAGGTTTCGGTTCATATATATATATATTGAAGAGCACGTTTTTGCCTTTAGACGTCAAAAAACCTTCATTTTATGCCTTTGATGAATCACATTTTTGCTAAAAACACAGACAATTGGGGTTTTTATCTACCTTTATATGTTTAAGTCACGCTTTTGCATTTGGGTCCATGTATATACATTTGAAGAAGATGTTTTTGCATCCACAAATAAAAAATGACTCAAAGACATGCATTTGTGAGCCACGTTTTTGGAAAAACAACCCAGATTTTTGCATGAAAGGGGCACGTTTTTGTTAAAAAAACTCAGAAAATGGCGTTTCCAGAAAGTCTATGATTCTTGCTATTTGGCTCTTTGATCTCTAGGTAAGTGAACTTTTTAAAACTTGCTAACCAATTCTTGTTTATCTTGCTATTTCCATGCATATTTTAGCTTGATGTTACACACTTGTCCATATATGCCATGAAAAGTGCTTTTCGCCCTTTTATTATGATGAAAATTCTCATTTTTTCATACTTTTGGTTTTTTCCCAAATTCCAAATTCGAATTTGCATTTTGAAATAACTTGCTTGTTGACATGTTTGAGTTTAAGACCAAAGGTATGTGTTTTTGTTGATTGTTTGTTTGCTTTCTCATTTTTCTTCATTTGGAAGATGTTGCAAGTTCTTTCCCAGGAACTTGAGAGCTTTTCCCTTCACTCCTCTTTCCAGCATTTCATGCAATTGCATCATTTCATTCCACCTCCATCATTACATGCCATAGCACATTGCATCTCATTCTCCACATGCAATTACATGTAATCTCACCCTCCATCCACATTTACATGCAATCTCATGCTTCGTTTACACGCATTTTCATCTTTCGGACCTAAATGCATGTTCGTTTTACGTGTAATGACATCCAAAGAACTCCTTTTTGACTAAAGTTCACACTTTTAAAGTCAAAAGTTATCATTTCCGCCTAGCCTTCATTCCTCAAGGCATCTTTATAAGAACTCATCCTTTTCCCATATGCATTTACATGCCATCCATCTTCCTAAGTTCCATTTTATCCCTCCACATGTACTTTCCATATCACATCCAATTCATTGCATATGTTCCATGAGTATCTGATTAATACCCCAAATATAGTGTTCCTCAGAGATCCATTTTGCCAATATTCTCATGGAGTAGGAATCCATATCTTCCAATGATGGATTCAATCCTGTTGAAACTTTCATGTTGCAGCAAGTCAAGATATGCCAAAATTTCTATAAAGAATGAAGACATCTAGTATAGAAGGCATGATTTAATTCTCAAAGTAGCGATAATTCATTTGGTCTCCATTTCTGCAATGGCTTGTCCGAGAACATGAGTTTGTGTGGGAATGTGCCAAGCATTTTGCTTCAAAAAGAAAAGAAAAGAAAATCTAAAGGTGCTGATGGAAAGTTATTCCGAGTTTACATCGGGCATCGTCAAGAAGGTTTTCAAAGTGTTAGAGATTCTAGAATGTGCCAATCTACAAAGAAAAATTCACGACAACTTGAACGAGAAAAAGCTTGATCACATCAAGTTTTCAAATGACAACAAACAATTCATCAAAGAGAGTAAGAGGCCATCAAAAGACACAACACCATGGTTATCAAGGTGAATGCAGTGGCACAAAATATAGGAACTCTTGATCCTATGATCATTTGAGATAGCATCCCCAAGTACAAGGCTCTTCAGAAAAATCCCTAGGATTGCTTCATTTCTCTTTCGTCTTTCTTCTTCTTCTTTCATGTTTGTAATTGAAGAGGATGTATTATATGAAAATGTGTAATTACATGTAATAAGATTTACATATGTAATGACATTTAATCCAATAATTTCTCTTGTTAGTTAGACCGGGTCAAAGTTGGTTGACTTGCTTCCACTTTTTCCTCCTTTTTCTCAACTCCTTTGCCTATATAAAGGAGTGCCCCCTCATTGTAAAAACCAATTAGTTCACTAATCAATTGTTTGACATTTTGTCAAACACTTTCCAAACAAGCTCTAAACTTCAAAATTTAATTACAAAAAGAAGCCACAATTTTCCCAAAAGATAATGAAGTCACAACTTATATAACTATGGCCAAGCAAAAATTATCAATTAAAATCAGACAAGTAAGTTTCCATACAACGTATTTCAATGCACAAAGATACAATTAGATATTTCTCTAATAATTCTATGAGCCCGGTGATTCGTAGAGATGCTTAATCTGCTATTATTAAATTCACAATTCATTGTGATTTATCAAATGACAACTACGCTTTGAGATTACAAGTTTTCACAAATTAAAGGAAACCTGGAAACCAAACAGCTACAAATTCCCTCAAATTCGCTCTAGCACCCATGTTAGGCTGTAATCATGCAACAACATCCACCAAATAAGATCACAGCTCCTAGAAAATGATATCACAAGCAAACATTAAACCAAACATTGCCGCAGGATAGGGACGACAACCTCCATGTCAAACACAATGCTCCCAAATCAAATCACAAGCCTCTATTGGCTGGTACGCAGTGTCAACAATATGAAATGTTGCCATAGAAAGAATTTCCAGTCACTTCTAGAACCTATCGAACTCCCCAAAGTGCAAATGAAAATGTAATTAAATCTCTATCAGCAATGCCTCTCAGCAACAACCGAACAGTAGGAAGACATCCAATAATTTCAAACTTAAATTCTCCAAATTTGACTTGCTACAACTCTCAACACCAAACTTCTTCCAAAGCAATAGTTGCATAAAATTGAAGATTAAAATAACTTTCAGAATTTAATCCACTATATGTCAATAGTGGAAAGCATGAATCAACTTCAAACTCTTATACTTCAACAATGGCACAAAAATCATTAGACTCATAAACTCTTCATAGGTAACAAAGGAAATAATGAATTGGATGCTTTTTAAGCAAAATGAGCTCTTATTCATAACCCCCATTGGCACAAAGCTTCCAAAATGCAAATTCACTTAAGAAGCTTCCTCAACACAACATTTTATAATGTGCCATATAATATAGGTAATTATTTCTTTTTGGCTTCCAAAAATGACCTTTTCAAAATATTTTGTCACACAAGGTCAATGTTTCTTGTGCCTAAGATTTGAAACTTTTCCAACTCTGTTTGAATGAGCTATGACACTAAGGTGACCAACATACAATACCATAAAAAATAACATCAGCATATTTATTTGAATAATAATAATTTACCCGTCTTGCAAAAATGACTGAAGCAGCATCGGAATCAAAATCTAATGATGTAGGGGTGATCTCGATGAAGAAAAAGGATGAATGAACCTGACAAGGTGACTAACTAAAAGTGGACGCTCCCTACAAGATTCTTGGAGCACAAAATAGAAGCCCAAAATGAAACTAAGAGCATCACTCAAATCCTCTAACTCAACTAAGCTCATCAGAACCAATTGTTTGACTTACTATAAATAGCAAGGTTGCATCGATATTCGTATCCACACCCCTGTTGTTTGTACCCACTTACCCAAGTGCCGGGTACACATATCCCAAGTATTGAGTACTCTGTGGAGAGCATCATAGGTAAGGACCTTGATTAAGCTTTCTAATTTTTTTTTTTCTTTTCGGTTTTTTGTTTGCATACTAGCTTGTTGTTTATAGGCTTAATACAATGCCTAATCAGTTTGGAATTTTGATACAATATTGATTAACATTAAACTTTATCCCTGTTCAAGTTAGTAGTTTATCATTTGCAATATGTCATTGCCATATGACTTATGATCTTCTTGTTCATGTTTAAAGTTTGCCTTCTACGTTACACATCTAAACATTTATCATATATTATTACTACAAACATAAAGCAAATCTTAAACTGAAAACAATACATTACATTTGCAAACTTTATCAGTGTTCTTGTTTTGAAAAAACCATTGTCATGATTCACAATTTCAGATTTTCTATAAATATAAAAGTATAATAAATAAGTTTGACATACCCAAGTACCCCCGTCCCTACTATGAAAGATAGCCGCACTGATACCCATACTTGTACCCTAAGTAGCCCAAGTACCCTCGTTCCCATGCAACCTTGATAATTAGTAAGTTCTTCAAAACTGAGCCAAAACTTATCTTAGGCTGGTGGAAAGCCTATAACCCCACAACTGAGACTGTGAAATCCCATTGTTAGCTCATGAGGGTCGCCATGCTGAACTGACCAAGCGAATTGTAGGAACCTGCTAAAGATAGTGACATTACAACAACTAATATCTCATTGGCACAAGTTGGAAAATGTAGGTGATGACCATGAGCTGATGCCTTACATGAGGAGGATGAAGGCATGATTGTAGGGTTGTTCTAGAGGGATTTTCTAAATCTTGCTACTGCACCTTCATGGGGTAAACACCTAATAAATGAAGAGGTTTCTTGCATGGTTCTTGCTAAGACAACATAGACATATCAAGGTGACATAAGTTCTCCCAATACTCTGTCGTTGTCATCGGGTGAGGCTTAATCTGTCATTGAGGATTTGCCGTCATCGATGCTTTGTCTACTGTTGAGGCCTTGACTGCTATCTAGGTTTTGTTTGACGTTGTCGCTGTGACAACCGAGATCTTGTCCATTGTTGAGGTGTAGACTTTGTTTGTCAAGGCTTTGTACATTGTTGAGGTTCTATCTGTTGTCGTCTTCAGTAAGGCTTCGTTTGTCACCAAGGATGTGTTAGTCATCATCGAAGTGCTGTCCATCGTCGAGGTTCTATTTATTGTTGAGGCTTTGTCCATCACCAAGACTTTGTTCATAGGCGAGGCTCTATCTATAGCCGAGGCTTTGCCTATAGCCAAGGCTATGTTGGTCGATGAGGCTTTGTAAGTCATCAAGGTTTTGTCCATTGTCGTTGCCGGCAAGGCTCTATGTGCCGCCGACGCTCTATTTTCTGCCAAGGCTGTGTCAGTCATTGTGGAGGCCTTGTCCACTACGTAGGTTTTGTCCGTCACTAAGGGTCTGTCTGTTTCTGAGGTTCTTTCTATTATCAAGGCATTGTTTGTTGCCGAGGTTGTGTCCATTACTATCACCACCTAGGTTATGTTCGCTACCGAGGCCTTGTCCACCGTCAAGGTTTTGTCGTTTTTTGTGGATTTGTCCATCGCTGAGGTTTTGTCCTTCACCATCATTGCTAAGGTTTTGTTCGCCATTGAGACTGTGTCTTTCGTCAAGGCTATGTCTATTGTTGTGGCTATGTTCGTGTCTATATTCCTCACCATGGTTGTGTTGGGTGGATATTTTGCAACTGACAGTTTTGGGTAAAATCCAGTCACAAAATTGGTAGACCAGCCATAGCGCGTGAGACAGAGTCTCTCCTACCTTAGAGGGAAGGCTCTCCGTCACCGTTTTTGGATCAACTCAAAGTAAGCAAGATGTTGAGAGTTTTGAAAGGGTATTACCAATATTGTTTCCTCTTAGCTTTTAGGAAAGAATCCACTTACTCACGGAGCGAGTAATGGGCAAGAGGAAATTTTGAACTACACTTCTATCTAGAGTTGTAAATGGTGATATTGATAAACTAACACTAACTCAAAGGCTAGCTAAAAGTGTACCAGTTTGGCTCTAAGTCCAGTGTTAATCTATGCTATAAGAATCTTTACTATTGAGGCACAAAGACTTCTTGAAGTAAAGAATTCTAACTATTTTGTGAATCAAGAAAGAGATATAAGCTATAGTCAAAGCTGCTAGTGGTGCAGGGCACCAAGGTGACATGATAACTAATAACAGGAGGGAACAAGGCATATGGAGAGTCACCTAATGGAAGATGTATGATGATAATTCATCTCATAAAGTAATATTACTTTGCATTTGTTTGTAATAAAGAATGATCCTATTTGTATGGTCAAGGAACTTGAGGTATTCATATAAGCCTAAGTTCACTTAGTCCAAAAGGATCCTAAATTTGCATATTTAGAGCAATAGTGTGACTTTGATATGTGTTATGAGTCTTTATACCTTAATAAAGTCTTAGGAATTTCAAATGCTCAGGTTATAAGGTCTTAAGGCGTAATGTTGAAAAAGTTGCTTGTTAGCAACAAATCTTGCTAACAACTTTTGACAAAATGTTGCAAATTTTCACCCAATGGCTTTAACCTTTCAAATATCTGTTATGACCGTTGGGGATGATGTCTTTAGGCCAAAACACTCTCGAGACATTCAGAGGTGTGATATGCTGTATGGACAAACCAATTTGAAGAAGGAATAAACAGATTTTTTGAGCATTTATTACTTGTATAGAGTTGTATGGATTGCTAGATTGAATTTAAAGTCATGGTTGGATAGATCTCTAAGTCCTTGTTCGATTGCATTTTGTTTTGTTCAATTTGATTAAGTTTGAAGTTATTGCAATTTTACAGTGACTACGTCAGCAAACCTTAAAATTGAGGGTTTTAATGGATTTTTGGCCCTAACTTGCAACTTTATGGTTGGAATTCAACGGCCTCCTGGAATTTGCAAGACTAGGGCATGTACTCATAGATTCCAAAGTGGTAGATTTTTCTCAAAAGGTTTGAAGGTCCTATGATCAAGCCCTAGGTTGAATATCCTTATGTATTCAACCAATTTTGTGAAGGTTTGTAGGGAAAACAAGGAGATGAAGGCATCGAATTTGGGGAATGTTTGTTTCATGTTGTAATAATTGAAGACATTCCAAGTCAATTCTTGAGACCTAGGAACCCATTCTTGTCTTTTACAAAGTGTTCCAAGCCTAATTTGGCTAATTAGGCCGGTGAAGCTTATGTGAGTTCAGGGGTGCAGGAATAGGTTGGAGAGTTGAAAGTTGGAGGATAGATATAAGTCCGGAAAGGGTATGTGGAACTATAATTTATTTGCCAAGTTCTTTGGAAGAATTTTGAGTTGTTTCCCTAAAACCAATAAAAGTACTATTAGGTGTTTTAGGCCTCTTAGTGCATTTGTGAGTTGTCAAAGTTGGGGAAGCCAAACTGTTGTTGAATCATGGTCTTTATATGTCCCTTGAAGTGTTCCAAGCATTGGCTGGATTCAAGTAGTTGGGTAGTGACTATTTCTCAGTTTTGTTGTCATATCCCCTTTTTAAGATAGAATTTTAATAATTATTAGATAATACAATGTTATTAAATAAATAATAAAGTTATATTAAAACTAATACTAAAATATAAAACAAGAAAATAATAATTATTTAATCTATATTATTAATAAAATAATATTTAGTATGATATTTTAAATAATAAAAAAAAAAAAATTTCAATGAGTAAAGAAAGAAATAAAATATTGTAGAATTAACTTTCTAATAGAATTTAATAATAAATAAAATAAACACAAATAAGTAAGTAAATAAATAATATAACATAGAATAATATAAATTAACTAAATCTAATAAAAAGTCAAGAGTTGTTTAACAAATAGACATGACTCCTTAAAATTAAGATATAAATGGGAAGAGAGTTTATTTTAGATTGTGGAAAAAAGGAAGAGGAGAAGAGAGGAGTTCAAAAAGGAAAAATGAAAGAGGAAAGTAATATGAAGAAAACAAGGAAGTGAGTTTTTGAAAAGTTGTCAATAATATTGAAAGGATGTGAACCTTCAAAAATGTCATAATTATGAATAGTTGCGACTCTTCAAAAATATTGGGATTATAAAGTAGTGAGACTTTTCCAAAGGATTTTAGTTATGAAGTGTCATGAAGTTTCGAAAGGATTATAATTATGAAGTGTTGTGACTTTTCAAAGCATTTGTATTATGAAAGGTTGTGACTCTTGGAAAAGAAGAAACAAAAAAGTATAAATTTGTCCTTTCTTTATAATTAGAAAATGAAGAATTTTGGAAAGTAAATATAGAGTTGAGATAATCTAGAAAGAATAATTCATTGAAGGGCCGACTAAGGATAGAACCACATGGACCAAGAAAAGAAGAAGATAAGAAAGGTATGTTTATGGATTATGTTTGTTTAATTATATTTATGACTTTATTTATATTAACGAATCATACTTGTCGATAATATCATAGGTTAATGCCATGGATACTAATGAAACTTGAAGCATGGAGCATGTGAGATATTTAAGATGTCCATTGTCCGCCATGGCCAAGAGTCGATATCGAAGCATGGAGCATGTGAGATATTTAAGATCTTCATTGTTCGCCATGGTCAATAATCGACGTACTAGAATATTTAGATGTCAAACATATGCATATGTCATTGGCCTTGGTTAAAGGATGGCCGTCCAAGAAGAATCTTAAGGAGTGCGCTTTTGGGATGACGGCGAGGTAGCTATGAGCTAAGAAGCCCGACTTGGAGACGCCCTTTAAATTGGGGTTAAATTAGTGGGTAGAGTAATATATTTTGTTTTATTATTGTTGTGATTCTAACCATTATTTTGCAGGAATTACTTGTCTCAAACTAACCCTAATAGTGGGGACATTACATTTGTGCCCTAGATCCAAGGTTGGCTTTTAGAGTCACTTTGTGAAAGGTAATTGTGAAGTTCAAGGAGTTGTGTATGAACTTGTGGTTGTTTGAAGTGTTGTTAGGAGTCTTGTAGGCCCTTGAAGGGTAGGATAGGTATAGGGTACCTTGAAACATTGGAGTGTTGGTCTCATTACTCTTTTGTTGAAGACTTCTGCACCAAGTGGTATTAGAGCCACTAAGTTCTCTTGGGAGAACAAAATGGCAGAAGATGATGTCCCCTTGAGGATAACTAATATAGAGTTGGCAAAAATAGTAAAGGAGCAGATGGCTGAGACTAGAGCAATGAGAGAAGAGAACAGAACCATGAGAAGAGAAATTGAAAAACTAAAAGGGCAAGTGCACAAAGGAGTCCTTGGAGAGTTTGAAGGAGAAGAAGAGGAGGAGGATGACTTACCTAATGTACCTGAGGATTAGAGGATGATTGTAGCAGCCTTGCAGAGGGTAGGAAAGAAGGTCAAAGGAGACTTGCCCATGTTTGATGGGAAGTTAGAGCCAAAAACATGTATGGAGTGGCTAGAAGCCCTTGAAAACTACTTTGAATATGAGGAGGTCCCTGCAAGCCAAAAGGTGAAGACAGTGAGGACCAGCCCTAAGTTGGTGGAATTTCCTTCAAAATGAAAGAATGGAGGAAGAGAAGCAACCTATCTTTACATGGAAGAGGATGATGGTAGAGATTATGAAGCAATTTGTTCTTGATGATTATGAAGTGATGCTCCACAAGAAGTTGTATAACCTTGAACAAAAGGACATGGATGTAAGTACCTATACTCGAGAGTTTCATACATTAACTCTTTAGGGCTAAGATATATGAAAATGAAAAGCAAAAACTTGCAAGGTACATAAATGGCCTCAAGTACAACATACAAGATGAATTGACTTTGACATTAGTGGAATCAATACACAAGTGCTATCAACTTGCTCTCAAAATTGAAGACAAACTCAAAAGGAGTGAACAGAATAGAGGAAGGGGAACCAATTTTAGAGGGAGAGGAAGGTTCCAAGGAAGAGGGTCAGCACCAAGACCTCAAGGAGAATCAGGTCATTAGGAGAATGATAGAGAAGCCAATTCTAGAGGAAACTTTAGAGGAGGGAGGAAATAGTAGGGAAGATCAAATGGAAGGGGCACCCATGTGTTGACTGGAAGATATTTTTCTTGCAACCAAGTGGGTCATCAGTCCTTCAGATGTCCAAGCAAGGATGGAGCAAGCACAAGTCACCAAGGCAATGATAGGAGGGTGCAACTTGCACAAGAAGAGGACTGTCAAAGCATGACTTCTTACCACTCAAGCCTTCCAGACTTGCAGAACTGGAGCAAGGAGAATGCATCATGTTCAACAGAACACTCCTGAAGGTGCCATCATAGAAGGATCCCCCGTAAACGAAAACCTTATTTAGGACACATTGCAATGTAAATGGCAAGGTTTGTAAAGTTATTGTTGATTCTGGCTCCACAGAGCTTAGTATGAGTAGATATGATAAATAAATTTGGTCTAAAGAAACTTCCACACCCAACCCCCTACAAGGTGTCTTGGTTAAATAATGACCAGAAAACCACAGTGAATGCGCAATGTTGAGTAGAGTTCCAAATAGGGGAATACAGAGACAAGGACTTGCGTGAAGTAACAGATATAGATGCATGCTATCTCCTTTTAGGGAGGCCATGGCAATATGATGATGATGTCCGACATAGGGGAAACAAGAATGTCTACACCTTGACCAAGGATGGGATAAGCTATATTATGACACCCTTACCTGAGAGTTAAGGGGGTAGAACCTTGACTAACAGTGTGATTTTAGTTGGGGAGAAAGAGTTTTTGAAAGTCCTAAAGGAAGAAGATGTTCCATGTTTTGCCATCATAGTGAAACCAAAAACAGTAACCAATCCAGTTAGGAGAGTTGGTCCAAGGGAAGTTGCAGACTTGTTAGACCAGTATAAGGGAATGGTTGCTGATGAAAGAACAGATACCTTACCACCTAAGAGGGAGATTAGTCGCTGTATAGACCTCATCCCTGGCTCCACATTGCCTAACAAGGATGCCTACAAACTGACCCCAGAACAGAATGCAGAAGTGGCAAGGAAAATCCAAGTTCTATTGAAGAAAGGTTTCATAAGAAAGAGTGTCAGCCCTTGTGCTGTTCCCGCAATTCTAGCTCCTAAGAAGGAAGGTACATGGAGACTATGTACTGACTCCAGAGCCATAAATAGAATAACCATCAGATATAGGTTTCCAATGCCTAGAATGGAGGATCTCATGGATTGTTTGGGGAATGCAAGGTACTATTCCAAGATTATTTGAAGAGTGGCTACCACCAGATCAGGATCAGAGAGGGGGATGAGTGGAAAACTGCCTTCAAGACCAATGAAGGATTGTGTGAATGGGTTGTGATGCCCTTTGGCCTATCCAGTGCCCCAAGCACCTTTATGAGGTTAATGAATGAAGTCCTTAAACCTTTCATAAATATTTTCATTGATGTTTATTTGGATGATATCTTGATTTTTAGCAAGGATAAAGATGAACATGTAATGCATTTTGATATGGTGTTGAAGAGGTTGCATGAGGAACAGTTGAAGATCAATCTGGATAAGTGTGTGTTCTTGTAGGAAGAGCTTGTATTTCTTGGGTTTGTCATCTCCAAGGGCAACCTAAAGATGGATCCCTTAAATGTTGAAGCCATATTGAATTGGTCTATTCCAAAATCTGCTGGTGAGGTAAAGAATTTCCATGGCCTTGCTAGCTTTTATAGAAAATTTGTAAAGAATTTCAGTGGGATAAGTGCACCTATGATTGATACTGTCAAAGGGTGAAGGAAATGCCAATTTAAGTGGACTAAGGATGCAAACCAATCATTTGAATACTTGAAGACAAGGGTAGCATAACAACCTATACTAGTTTTACCTGATTTTAACAAGGTTTTCACTATAGAATGTGATGCTAGTAAGAGGGCAATTGGTGGTGTCTTGAGTCAATAAGGCAGGCCTGTGGCCTTTTTCAGTGAAAAGCTTAATGAGGCAAAACAAAAATACTCCACATATGATCTAGAATTGTATGCAATGGTTCAATCCCTTAGAAAGTGGAGACATTGTTTATTACCTAAGGAATTTATTGTTTACATTGACAATCAAGGCATGCTTTTTCTGAATAGATAGGAAAAGCTGAACCATAGGCACATCAAGTGGATGGAGTACTTGCAATCACACCTTTGCTATCAAGCACAAGAAAGGGGTGGCCAACAAGGTAGTTGATGCTTGCGTAGGAGGAATTTAGCCACTCAAGAAGTCCAAATGGAGAGTGTTGGTATTTCTGCCTTCAAAGACATGTATCCTAATGATGGAGATTTTAATGAAGCTTACCTAGTTTGTTTAGAATTGGGAGATAGGTATCCACTGACTTTGCAGATTATATCATCCAAGGTCTCTTATTCAAAGGGAGTCAATTGTGTGTACCTCAGTGCTCTATAAGGGAAAATATAATTAGAGAAAAACACTGTGGAAGCCTAGCTGGTCATTTTGGCCTTGACAAAACTTTGGAGATAGTAAGGAGATTCTATTTTTGGCCTAGGGTGCAGACAAACATCAGAAAGTTTGTGGAGACTTACTTGATTTGCCAAAGGGCCAAAGAAACAAGTTCTAATTAGGGATTATATACACCATTACCTATACCTACAAAGCCCTGGGATTCAGTTAGCATGGACTTTGTCTTAGGTCTTCCTAGGACCAAATCTGGCTATGACAGTATATATGTGGTTGTGGACAGATTTTCCAAAATGGCACACTTTCTGCCTTGTAAAACAACACATGATGCTTCAAGCATTGCAAGCTTATTCTTCAAAGAAATTGTAAGATTGCATGGAATTCCTCTCACCATTGTTTCAGATAGAAACTGTAAGTTTGTAGGACATTTTTGGCATACCCTATGGAAGAGACTAGGAACTAATCTTGCTATGACATTTGCCTATCATGCACAATTTGATGGGCAAATTGAGGTCATAAATAGGTCTTTTGGTAACCTTCTTAGGTATTTGACAAAAGATTATGGTGTTGTGTGGGATACTATTTTGCCTCAAGCAGGGTTCTCTTATAATGACTCTGTGAATAGAAGTACAAGACTTAGCCCTCTTCAAATTGTCTATGGCTCTCATCCACTAGGTGTGTTTTGAGCTTAGAATAGTAGAGAACATTGGTCAGAGGAGTGCCTTGGCAGATGATTCTGCAGAAGTGATTAGAGATATCCACCAATAGGTTAGAGAAAGGTTGCAGCAAAGCTCTCAAAAATACAAGCAGGCAATAGATGTAAAGAGAAGAGAAATCCATGTCAAGGTTGGGGACATGGCCATGGTCCATCCCAAGAAAGAAAGGCTTCCTAAAGGGAAGTATTCCAAACTGCACATGAAGAAGATTGATCACTTCCAAATCCTTAAACAATGCGGTCCTAACGCATACAACTTTGCTTTACCTCCTGATATAGGTCTTCACCTATATTTAATGTATTTGATATTTATGCTTATAAAACTTCTAGTCCTATTGATGTTGGTAATGCAGGTTCTATTGATTTCCTATTGATTTCCCACGTAAGGATGTACTGCAAGATCTACCGAGACACAACCCTCCAAGCATTGAATGTATCTTAGAGAAAAGGATCAATAGGAAGACTAGGAGGCATACATATTATGACTATTTGATCAAATGGCAGGATAAGCCCTTAGAGGAAGCAACTTGGATGTCTATGAAAGACATTGAAAAGACTAGAGCTAAGCTGTCAGACATTCCCACTCAAGGGACTTGAGTTTTCTTTTGGCCAGAGGAGTATGGTGTAGGCCACCAAGGTGACATGATAACCACTAACAGGAGGGAACAAGGCATATGGAGATGATTCACCTAATGGAAGACTGTTAGCACCTGATATGGACACAATTTTAAAACTTCAAGTGTAGAGTTTGAACCACTTCGAACTGAAGTTCGAAGTAGTTCAAAGTGGTTTGACTGTTCAAATGGGTTTGAAAATGCAGAATTGTTAATTCAGAATGATTTAGTGGCTTGGTTTTAGGAGTTCAGATGGTTCATCTTGCAAGTCTAATGAAGAAGTTCAAACATTGTAAGATTTCAGGTGATTGCATTCTAGATTTCATTCAAAGCCATAAGCATAGTATCTCGGGTGCAGAAACAATACAGGATCAGTGCAGTTAGCCAATCCACAATTTCAAAGGCTTAGTTCAAAAGCCTACTGCATTGAAATCAGAGTCAAACATGAAAGACACATGTCATTATCGAATTCATATGTTTTGATAACAGAATGTCATCAAGGATAGGAATCGGCTCCGAATTAGTTGGAAAATGATCTTTCTCAAAAGCCGAAAGTCATCAAAGGGATATTCCCATATAAGCCATTAGCATGGTTTAGGCAGAGCATTAAAGATTTCACATACAGCTGTAATACATCATGGAGGCAGTAGGGTAGCACCATACACTACCACAGATGAGATAGATGGTATCGATAGGGTAAAGCTTCTTTCCATATCAGCTATACCAAAATACAAGGACAGGTTAAGTTACCCATAGAGATCGGGTAATAATCTAAAAGTTTTATATGCTTCAAGACCAGGCCCGAGGCAGGGGATTACAATGTTTACATGGGTCTCGACAAACATAAAAATGAAGAGCTCATCAAATATGGCATTCCGGAGGATATTTGGTTCCATGTGGATAAGCTATCTTCAGCACACGTATATGTGAGAATACATGACGGAAGCCTGACTCAAAATCCAAGCTCTGTCATCGTGAAATAAGTAATGGCACTTGCGGCATACAACTGTGAACTCGGGGTTACAGAGAAAGATAATGGACACCTGACGTTACAGATGGAAAGAGACCCGCGACTGAGGAGGATATTAATGGCATGGTGTTCAAATGGAGGTTCTAGAGATGGTGTAGAGATGAATAGAACCCGCGCACCTTCACACAATGAAAATTCTTCATTGATAAATTGTTTGAGTGTGGCAGGCCCAAGTGACATTTCTATCAGCAAAGTCACAGAGAAGTCGATGCTTCATTCGAATCTATCTTGATACAGTGCATAATCTTATTTAAGTCTGCGCTTGTATGCAAAGGTTTTAAGCAACACTAGTCGTGTAATGGGTGAGGTGATTACTACTTTGGTGCAAGAAAAGAATAGTATTGCTAGTAAAGCAGGCAAGGAAAAGGAATTTTCTTTAGCAGATATACGTTCTATCATTTGAGAGTGGAAAGCACTTCATTAGATTACAAATGCGATAGAGATTCTGTACTCCTCGGACTATGTGTGCCATGAATTCGTCAGATGAAATGTTTGAGAATGTCTTTGCTATTGTCGAGGAAGGAATGTCAAGGGACCCAATGTGCATGGTTGTCCTAATTGTGGGGTGTTACCACAATATAGCTGTAGAGAAGCTCGAAGTTCCTCGAAGAGTGAAAGATGTAGTTTCAAGAATGAAGAAATAGAGAGAGTTCATCAAATGAAAGGAGGCAACAGAGCTGGTTTGGAAGTCTCGCGTTTGAGTCATAAATATGGCAAGTGTTTGACCTTAATGCTCCCGCATTCACCCCTCCTTCAATCTTCTATTCACAACCACCCTCGTGATAGCAGGAGATAAAGATCAATATAAAAATAATATTACCCACAACAACAGTATTTCATCATGAAGCCACGTAACAGTAGTAGAAGCTGACACTTGGGTCATAACCAGCCAAAACTGACCTTTAATTTTGTGTGTGGAGGCATGTGATAGAAAAAGTTGATGATAATCTGATACCAAGTGGGGGAATTTCAAGAATCAGTTTTGATAACGGAAGATGATTTAATCTTACAAAAATAAACTTGAGGAATCATCGGAATGGTACGAAAACATAAACTTTGATAAAGTGTATCAAGGAAAAGGAATGCGAAAAAAAAATTGAAAGATTTCCATGGGAATGATTATAATAATAAAGATTTCCAAGAAATAGTTATTGGAAGGGGAATCAAAACTAACAGAGAAAAGATAAATAGGCAACAACAAGTGAGTGAAGGGGTTCCATTCTTCCTGCTTCCGACTGTAGACTTTGTGCTCCAAAAGAGAAGGAGATTCTGCAAATTATTCCATTTTTCTTGAGAGGCTGTGAGAGGCAGAGCATGGGTTATTTCTCTTTTCTAGAACTGTGTGTCTGATTTAGAGATAGAATTTTAATGGTTGATGTAACATTGTGAAAGAAGTTTCCGTCTTTCTTGAAATAGTGATTTGGTTGTAATGTGTACAAGAAACTTTGCGATCTTTTGCAGTCAAGGAAGGGAGGTTGGAGGTTAATTACATCAAAACTTTGATTATGGTGTATTTTCCTTCCACTGATCATGAACTTTGCGTCCTTTTCAGTTTTCTCTGAATTACGTTTCAATATCGTGGTTTTCTTGTTGCATCATCTTTTCAAAATGTCTTTTAAAGCTCTGATTTTTAAATTCTCTCAAGAGGATGGAAAATACATTTTCGTTTACATTATGTAATGCAGTGTACGACAGATTAACTTTGTGTAATCTGTTTTATTCTGTTTCCTTTCTTTTTAGTTCTTAGGTTTCGCGTCTATTCTGTGTTTACGGATAGATGCTTGTTATCCTTTCGTACTTTCTGGTTAAAAGTACCTATAATTAATTCATTGTATATTTTATACGGGGAGCTGTACCCGATAAAATTCAGAGGAAGGTTATCAACCCAGTGATAACCTATCCAACTGTTGGTGCTGATTTGTCCTCTTGCTCGGGCATTCAGGGTCAGATTTGTACACATTTCCTCGAAGGACAATCTGTTCACTAACAAAGACATATGATGATAATTCATCTCATAAAGTAATATTAGTTTGCATTTGTTTGTAATAAAGAATGATCCTATTTGTATGGTCAAGGAACTTGAGGCATTCATATAAGCCTAAGTTCACTTAGTTCAAAAGGATCCTATATTTGCATATTTAGAGAAATAGTGTGACTTTGATATGTGTTATGAGTCTTTACACCTTAATAAAGTCTTAGGAATTGCAAGTGTTCAGGTTTTAAGGTCTTAAGGCGTAATGTTGAGAAAGTTGCTTGTTAGCAACAAATCTCGCTGACAACTTTTGAGAAAAAATAGCAACTTTTCACCCAATAACTTTAACCTTTCAAATGTTAGTTATAACCGTTGGGGATGGTGTATTTAGGCCAAAACACCCTCGAGACGTTCAGAGGTGTGATATGTTGTACGAACAAACTAATTTGAAGAAGGAATAAACATATTTTTTGAGCATTTATTACTTGTACGGAGTTGTACGGATTGGGAGACTGAATTTAATGTCATGATTGGATAGATCTCTGAGTCCTTGTTCCATTGCATTTTGTTTTGTTCAATTTGATTAAGTTTGAAGCAAGCTATTGCAATTTTACTATGATTGGGTTAGCAAACCTTGAAATTGACGATTTTAATGGATTTTTGGCCCTAACTTGCAACTCCATGGTTGGAATTCAACGGCCTCCTGGAATTTGCAAGATTAGGGCATGTACTTATAGATTTCAAAGTGGTATATTTTTCTTAGAAGGTTTGAAGGTCCTATGATCGAGCCGTAGGTTGAATATCCTTATGTATTCAACCAATTTTGTGAAGGTTTATAGGGCAAACAAGGAGATGAAGGCATATAATTTGGTGAATGTTTGTTTCATGTTGTAATAAGTAAGTGAAGTCATTCCAAGTCAATTCTTGAGACCTAGGAACCCATTCTTGTCCTTTACCAAGTGTTCCAAGCCTAATTTGGCCAATCAGGCATGTGAAGCCTGTGTGAGTTTAGGGGTGTGGGAGTAGGTTGGAGAGTTGAAAGTTGAAGGATAGATATAAGTACCAAAAGGGTATGTGGAACTATAATTTATTTGCTAAGTTCTTTGGAAGAATTCTGAGTTGTTGCCCTAAAACCAATAAAAGTACTAGGAGTTTTAGGCCTCTTAGTGCATTTGTGAGTTGTGAAAGTTGGGGAAGCCAAACTGTTGCTGAATCCTGGTCTTTATATGTCCCTTGAACTGTTCCGAGCATTGGTTGGATTCAAGGGGTTGGGTAGTGACCATTTCTCAGTTTTGTGCTCTAGATCCAAGGTTGGCTTTTAGAGTCACTTCGCGAAAAGTAATTGTGATGTTCAAGGAGTTGTGTAGGAACTAATGGTAGTTTGAAGTCAAAGCTTCGGCTCCGATTTCTTCCTAACTCTTTTTGTACTTAATTATTCAAAATGCAAAAACACACGAATGAATGACAACAAATGCAATTCATAATCAAAGCTTTCAACTTGCTCAAGTAACAATTGTACTCAATCAAAGTTCATTTTCAATTGATTATCTGTATTTCACTTTTCTTTCAAAATGGTGCTTCACAATCAAAGTTATGCTTGCACAATTTCTCTAGAGCTCTCTTGCATACAAATAAAAGATGATTTTTACAATAAGAGAGCACTCCATTATATAGGCAAAGGAGTTGAGAAAAAGGATGAAAAAGTGGGAGCAACTCAACTAACTTTGACTAGGGCTAACTACATGTCACTACACATGCAAATTGTATTACATGTAATTACACAATTTCATGCAATACACCCTCTTCAATCTACAAACATGAAAACAAACGAACAATCTAAAAGATTGTTCTTTAGTGCCTTGAATTTGATGATGACATCACGCATTGTAGGAAGATCTGAAATCTCTATTGCCTTTGAAATTGCTTCTATCCTCACTGTGTCGACATATGCTGATTTCACAATCTTAGAATTTGCCGATAGAGAATCCTATAAATGCTTTGCTAAGGATTTGTACAAGGATAGCCTATTTATTTTATGAGAACCAAAATATTCATAATGTAAATCAGCATTGACCCTGATTGTGTATTCTGAAGTCATTCCTTCAACTACAATTAGATTACCATGTTTATCAAGAATTTGACATCCCATTTGTTCCAAGTCGCACATGATTGTAGTTTCTATTGCCTGACAATCTTCTAAGTTTGCCTGCAACTTTGTTACAAGCTTTCTTATTGTCTCTTCTTTGTAATCCATGAGTCCATGAAATTTTTAGAACATTTCACAAGATGGAACAATGTCACATGTAACCATGGCATCTAAATCAAATTTGGCCATCTCATCCCAGTCATTCATAATTTCTTTCAATGTGTTAGCTTCTTGAGTCAAAGATGCATTCAAATCATGTACCGTTTCTTCCATACTTTTGATACATCCAAGGGCTTTGGCCGTA
Source organism: Cupressus sempervirens (assembly GCA_028749045.1). Lineage (NCBI taxonomy): Eukaryota > Viridiplantae > Streptophyta > Pinopsida > Cupressales > Cupressaceae > Cupressus > Cupressus sempervirens. The sequence continues at coordinate 269,233,208 of CM053786.1, read as the reverse complement.
TTTGCAATGGCCTGTGATGGAACTCCAAATTTTTGTAATATTTAGACTCCCAAATGTCATGAAAAAGGGATGTTCTTCATTTTTCACTAGGTCTAGCAATGCTGAAGGAAATGAACTTACAAGAAATGCTACAACTCAATGCCAAGAATCTGAAGATGTTGTTAAGTATTTGCATCCCTCACATTAAATGGATATAATAGACTCTTGATTGCAAATGTCCAACAGTATATCAATTTACATTAGAATATAGAGCAGATATATGCTCATGGAATAGCAATTTGCACCAAAAGGATGAGGAAGTTATGCATTAAAGCAGCGAGCAGGTCGATTCTCAAATACATGTTTTGAGAAGGTTATTCTAATCTGCTCAAACAGTTTAGAAGATAATAAGATTCAGATCCAAAATTTGAAAACTTGGCAGAGCTTGCACAAAGAGAAACTAATGTCTGCAGATTCAAAATCATATCATATATACTGCAGTTGGAGAATTCTTCAAGATGGGATAGTTATAAGGGCAAATCCTTGGCAATGTTGTATGAAGGTGAACTGAATGCGTGTAAGTCTAAATTCTGAATTCTGAAGTCGGGAACTACAAAATCTAAATAAATATTCATCTATGAAAACTGAATAATATAATAATAAAATAAAAAGAGCAGCAATATTTCCTTCTGCATACCTACCAGAAATGGTCTTTGGAGAGAGCTGGTTTGATCTTTTTCATGCGGAAGCTTGAGTTAGAATCCACTTTAATCCCTTTGATGCACTCCTTGGATACAACGAGGAATCTTTACCCCTTGTTGAGTCCCAGTTACAGCTCAATGGAAATTTAGAAGTAAACCGAGTAAACAGGTAATTCTGGATTACAACTACGCATCCACCACAACATATGCTGGGAGTGAAGTACTTGAATCAAGAAGAAGCCAGGTAGACATGGAGATAACGACATACGATTCAAATCAAAATTCAAGGTGGGTAGAGTGTGAAGATTCTATAAATTTGGTAGCACACAATCAACAGATGTAGCAGAGGGTTCCCAAGAGCATCATCTAGTTTTGAATTAGAAGGTATGAAAGAAAGCCCCCCCAGTAGTGGAGGAATTAATATGGATGATGGTGTTCAGAATCCTAAGTCCATAAAAGTACGGATGGCCATGCTTCAGGTATAAGTAAGAGCAATTTTGGATTATAGACTCAAAGAAGTCCTTAGATTATAAAATCAGACTGCTCCAGGGAAGTTAGAGGCAAAGTTGGAGTGACATTTGTGACAGTGGAAGACGGGTCTGGTCATTGGAGTCTGATATGACATCTTCACCCTCCCATATTGATGAGCTGAACAGAGGAGAACAAGAGCTTTTGAAATATAGGATTCTCTGAAGGCTGAATATCGAACTTGTGCAACCTATAGTGCCAAGGTTAAATGTTGCAGAAAATTATTGATGGATATCCAATAGATATTGCTCATGATAAACACTTGCCTCTGTCCGAGTTTATAAATCTTGTGAATCTATATCTGGTTTTGTAAGACGTGTTTATGATGGGAGCCATTGGCATTTACTTTCGGGATGATTAGGCCTGTACAACAGCATCCGGGGAATACTGCACCTAGAGAGACTAGCACTTTGCGGGAGCAACAACAGAAGGAAAATGATGATCATCTCCAGGCGTCTACTGTCCACACCAGCATGAGCATAGAATCTATATTTCTCATACTGATCGCTATTAAGTATCTCATGATATTGTATGTTTTCTTTTTTTTGCAGGTTTATTAAGACACAGTATAAAGGAATTTTCGCACATACGGTATGCCAGAAATCCATGATGGCTAGCGGAGGAAGTTTCCATGAAAGATTGAAGATGTACACGGGAGGGGCACTCAAAGCGTATGATGATGGCGTTGTTTCACGCAAATCATATGTAGGAGGAGTAACTGTATGTGATCGGATGTGAAAGTCTTCATGCGTAGGAGAATTTGGAGAAGTATATGCGAATGCCCAGATGTGGATACATAAGAAAATGAGATTTCCAAATGGACGTGAGATTGAGGAAGGCTTTAGGTAATTGCTACGAGATGATATTGCAGAAATTTGTGCAGATAAAAATGGAAGAGGATCTCGTAGTTTGGGGTGCATATCACAAGAGCCGACGAAATATAAAGACAGTGGATTAAAGGAGATTCTTATTGCAAATGTACCGCCACACGAGTTTGGAAAATAAATATATTTCTAAAGATTTCATAAACAATTATAACCAATGCTTATTATATTAGTTTACATTGGTTAGTTGATATGTGAAAAGGTGTGACTTTTAAATGAAACCGACACCTTTTGAAGTTTATAAATAATTGTAAAGCCAAATCAATGACACACTTTTCCTGATCGTTTTTTGAAGAAGAATAAAAAAGCTGCTCTTGTTGTAAACTGCAAACATCTATCAATACTGTAAAAATAAAAAAATTTCAGAGGAGAGGGTGGAGATCTGAATAAAGTAAGAGGGATTTCGATTTTTTGAGTAATATTTTCAGAAATTGTTTGGATCTTATTGTGATGGATAGAGCATTAAGAGATTGAATGTCTTCATCACGATTTGTTCAACAATAAATCATTAAGAAACTTTATTTTTTTTGGAGTTAAATTGTAAATAGCTCGTCCTTTATAGTTGAGTTGTTTATTTGTTTTTGATTTATTAATTTGATAAGTACATTGAATTGTTCGCCGCTATTCAGATTCGACCAATACAAATAGTGTAGGATATTATATTGTTCTCATTATTTGTATCTATTATGCCTGTATGATGGTTAAATCATAATAGACTGATCTGAATACGCTAAAGTGTGACAATTTGTGACGTCAAAATAATTAAGTTATTAATAAATATCATACCGACAATTCTATAAGGTTGTATGTAAGGAATGTATTTTTGACTCTATCGCCCAAATAAAATTCAGCATTGATCATAAAATTGCTCATAAGTTTGAACCCAACGCTGGCATTTCTCTAGTCTTTTTCTTTTGGCAATCTAATTTCATTTAGTAATTTGTCTATTTTTGTTTCAGCAACATATAACATCTTAAATAAAGTAATTGAACTTTGAAGATAAATAATCTAACACATTTCCTTGATACTTGCCAATTGAGGAATTTGTTTTCTTTAATCCATTATAATACATCTTGCATCTGAGTTTTGGATTTGGGTAAACAGGCCTTGGTCCAGCGGAACCTAAATCGCAGAGGATTTGATCCTGTTACGTTGGTCAAAATCAATTAGATACCCAGCATTGAGCAGGCAAGGCTCGTAAGTTTCTAACCTGTGATTTTGATAACCAACAGATTGGCGACTCTACTGGGGACGTCGCAAGTAAGGTTCACTTACTCCAGGACCAGTTTAGAGTTCCATTTAGGCATAAGCCTAGAGGTGAGATTTCTGATTTTGTTTTCTTTCAGTCAGATATAGATACATTAGAAAGTTTTCTTTTGTTTTTATTTCTTGTTTATAATTTTTAGATTCCAGCATTCAGATTTTTAATCATCATTGTTATAAAACTCACAAATCTTTTCTAGAAATTTCAAAGCTGTGCTCAAAGGCCTTAAAGTCTTGGCTAAATTTTTCATTTTATCTAATTGACATAAAATAAGCAACTAAAAAGAGATCTCTTTTTCTTACTTTCAGCAAATTGTTTTTCAAGTTATTGGCATAAAACTCTGCTGGATAAAGAACCCAAGTTTTCATTTCTTTCTATTTAAAAGAAATTGGCGACTCTATTGTATATTTGGATCAGCATTTGTTTAATTTTGCAAGTGTATGTGGGGTAGAAGATCGGTAAACCCCCAGCCTAAAAGACTTGCGCAACTCACTTTTGAAAAGAAGCCAAAGAATAAGAAAGGTAAAAATCAAAAGGCAAAGATGTTTTATACAAGGCATAGAAATTTTCAGGAAAGAGCTAATAAACAACCTGAAGTTTGTGAATCAAGTCGTAATAGCCCGGAAAATGAAGAAGAAAACCCATTCTTTCACATTCCTAGAATTGATGAAGAGCCTCAATGTGAAATAACTCGTATAGAGGATGATGATGAACAAGAACAAATAATGCAGTGGGGCATGATAATAAAGAAAATGGCTAAAACTATGAATGGAAATAGCGCAATATTGGCAAAAGCGTTAAAAATGCAGCTAGATGATATCCTAGCGAAAATAGGAATGTCAACAGACCTTATTACCTCCCAACCTAAACCTTCTAATGAAGAAAGATCAAATAGATGGAGGGAAGAAAAATCAGATCAAAATACTCCGCCTAGGTATAACCCACCTCACAGAAAGAACTTGGAGGCACAATATGCTACTAGCCATGATAATCCGCTCTATGAGAATAGAAGGGAGAGAAATCAGAATAACAATAATCAAAACATTCAAGGATATGTGGATCAAAATCAGGGCAGTAGAAATCAAGTGATGTGGCAACCAATGGCAATTGAACGCTATAGGCAACTTGATTTCAATGGGATTCAAGGATATCTGAATCCTATTTCGAATGATTTGAGGAATGCCATCCCAAAATTTTCAGGAAATGGAACCGAATCAGCTGAACGACATGTTATCAACATGAAAAATGTGATTGAAGATTTTGAAGAAGAACATGAAGATGTGTTCATGAAATTGTTTGTTCAATCATTAATTGATGACGCTGTGGAATGGTATAGAAGTTTGCCAGATAGATCAATTTCTGGCTGGTGTAATTTTGCAGATCAATTTATTGAGCAATTTGGGGATCACACTGATACATCTTTCGCGTCACATGAATTGACTAACATTAAGAAGAACTCAAATGAATCAGTGTCAGAGTTCAACAAAAGATTTAATAAAGTCCTCAACAGAATTCCAAGAGAAACTAGGCCCGTAGATTCATTCTTGATTGATTTTTATTTAAGTGCCTTTGATAGCAAAACTCACTATGAAATAAGATCTCATAGACCTTCCTCGCTACCCCAAGCTTTCAAAGTTGCCATGACCATTGAAAATGATAGGAAAGCGGCAGGAAGAGTTAAAAAGAGGGATGATTCAAAATTGTATAATCCAAAAAATCCTAAGAAGGATGAACTCAAAGAAATGATGGATATGTTGAAAGAGATAAAAGTCAGAGAAGGTAGAAGTGAGAGGCCACCCTTTAATAGAAATGACAGAGTAAGATTACATGATATGCGTTATAACACAAATTGGAAGGATGGAAAATTGGAGCAACCAACTCATGCTAAAGATACACCCGATCCTTTGAAGAAAGTGAATATTGTTGATGACGGCCCATGGTGTGATGCGTGCAGGCTGCCCCACGATCCTAATCATTGTATTGTTGCACAATCTATTTTTGAAGAAAGAAATCAGGAAAGTGAGGAACCAACCGTAGTCAACACAATATCATCTGAACCAATATGGGGAAGGGATGAAGATGACTCTGGGGATGAAGATCAAAATGCTGACTATTATTACAAGGGCTCTAACCAGTAGCAATGTACTCAACAAGTCTTTTTAGATGAAGAGGATAATCCTACTTTTCGTAGATTAATACCAGAAGAAAGAAGAGCTTATACTATTGCAGCAGTTGAGCACGCTAAATATACATATCAAAGAAGGAATAAAGAAAATAATGCTGATCAAGGGACTCCTGCTGGTATATTTGTTAAGAATTAGCAGCAGATTGAAGCATCTAAGAAGCCTGAAAATCAAGCTCAAACCAAACAAAAGGAAGGTAATCAAACTTATAAAATTACCAAGCAACCAGTTGTACAAATTAATGGTAAGAAAATATCTGATTGTCATAGTTTTATGAGTCATGCTTTATCTCAATTAAAGATTACTGTGCCTCTAATGGATATGATGAAATTTTCTGATTACAGGCATGAAACTATGAAGATATTGTCTAGTGTGCAAGATATTAACAATAAGGATGATGTTAAAAATAATGAAGAAACACCTATTGTGTACCTAGGAACAACATTAAATAAGAGGACAAATCAAGTGGACCCATTCTATTTAACATTGTTGATAAACAATAAATTGGTAAAAAATTGTATGATTGATTCTGGCGCAACAGTAAATATTATGTCTGCTGATGTAATGAAGGAAATAGGACTTAAAGTTGATACTCCTTTTGGAAAATGTTATGCCATGGATAACAGATCTGTACCTGTAGTTGGAATAATTAAAAATGTTGAATTTCATTTTCCATCATTTCCGCATATATCATACAAAACTGACATTACAGTAGTTGAAATATCAGCAAGTTATGGTATGTTATTATCTAGGCAATGGTCGAATTTGGTTGGAGGTTATGTGCAGTTAGATATGTCTTATGCTACCATTCCTGTGGGAGGCAAGGAAATACAAATCGAAAGGGAACCCCAGTCATACTATTTGGTTGAAGATTACATTTCAGATCCTGAGGTTAACTTTTGCCATTCGAACATGGACAACTTCCAAGTAAGCATAACCAAACCTACTTCTAAGATTGTTGATCCAATTTCAATTTATGTAAAAGAAAATTTTAATGATATTTGGCAAATGTTTTTTGATGTCGCATGTAGTAAGGAAGGAAATGGGGCTGGCATTATTTTTGTTTCGCCGTCAGGTAAAACTTTTAAATTTTCTTTCTTACTAAATTTTGAATGCACTAATAATATTGCTGAGTATGAGGCGTTAGTCATTGGTCTTGGTATTGCAAAAGCATATAGGATTAAAATGCTCGCTGTTTTAGGGGATTTAGATTTAATTGTTTCACAAATTAGGCATAAATTTTCAACTAGGAACCCAAGATTAAAACAATATCAAAACTATGTATGGGATTTGATAGAATTCTTTGATGCCTTTTCAATCAAATGGTTCGATAGATCAACCAATTACCTAGCTGATATAATGGCTAATCTGGCTATTAGGCAAATGGATATCCCATTTGATGAAGTTATTCAGGTTGAAATGAAAAATAGACCTTCTATACCAGACAATGTTCAAAACTGGCAAGTTTTTGAGGACGATAATGATATCATTAAATTTTTGACTTGCCAAGAAGATTATGAAAATCAATTCATTGATTGGAATGGGTACATAGAAGAAGAAGACGGTAAGGAAACATTGTTTGGAAAGGAAATAATGCAATTAAAAGCCAATAAAATACCAAAAGGTCTAGTTGCTTTAGAAAAAATCTTTGACGAAAAGGAAAGTCCAAAAAATAGCAGATCTACCAAGATCCAAAATGAAATCGAGGAAATAAATTTGGGAAGTGAAAGCTCTCCCAAAAGGGTTTACATAGGGAGGAAGTTGTCATAAAAAATAAGGACTGACCTAATTACTTTATTAAGAAAATATAGATATGTCTTCGCTTGGAGTTATGATGAGCTTAAAGCGTATAGGGAAGATTTGTTTCAGCATGAAATACCACTTAAACCCGATGCCAAACCATTTAGACAAAGACAATGTCTGATAAATCCAACATTAGCTCCAAAAATGAAAGATGAACTCATCAAACTAAGAGACGCTAGATTTATAAAACCTATAAGGCATTCTACATGGGTTTCGAATTTAGTTCCAGTAAGAAAGAAGAATGGAGATATACGATTATGTATAGATTTTAGAAACTTGAATATATCTTCCCTTAAGGACAATTGTGCATTACCTAACATGGAGATTTTATTACAAAAGGTAACCGGTAATGAATTACTATCTATGATGGACGGATTCTTAGGTTATAATCAAGTCAAAGTTAAAGAATCCGAACAATATAAGACCGCTTTTACCACACCTTGGGGTACCTATGTCTATGCTAGGATGCCTTTTGGGTTAACAAATGCGGGGGCTACCTTTCAGAGGGCAATGGATGTTGCTTTTGATGGATTGATTGACTTAATCATGGTTGTCTACCAAGATGACCTTACTGCTTATTCAAAGAAAGCAAAAGACCATTGTAAGCACTTAGAGAAGATTTTCGTAAGGGCCCTTGAATTTGGAATTTCTTTGAATCCTAAAAAATGTCAATTCGGGGTAACTGAAGGAAAATTGTTAGGTCATATCGTCTCCAAGGAAGGGGTTAGAATTGATCTTGAAAGGGTTGTAGCCATTGATAATATTCAGATACCTAAAACAACTAAGGGAATTCAATCTTTCTTTGGGAAAATCAATTTTGTGAGAAGGTTTGTTTCTAATTTTGTTGAAATTGTCAAGCCTATTGCTAGGATGCTTAAGAAAGGAGCAAAGATCGCTTGGGATAGTGAGGTTGTGGGGGCATTTGCTAAGATTAAGCAAGCTATAAAAGAGGCCCCGGTCTTGAAATCTCCTGACTTTAAGAAGCCTTTCCAATTATTTTCATTCGCTTCTTACCATACCATAGCCGCTATTATCTTACAAAAGAACGATGAAGGGTACGAGCAACCAATTGCGTTCTTTAGCAAGAGTTTACAAGCTGCTGAATTAAATTATGACATCAATGAAAAACAGGCCTATGCTCTCGTTAAGGTAGTTAAATCCTTTCGACCTTACTTAGTAGGGGCTGAAGTTATCGCCTATGTGCCAAATGCTGCCATTAAAGACATATTTAGACAATCGGAAACCACTGGAAGACGATGTCGTTGGATAAATCAAATCCAAGAATTCAATATAGATATTCAGATTACTAAATTAGTTAAAGGGCAGGGTCTAGCTAAGCTTATGGCAGAGTCAAATTTGGAGGCCGTGCAAGTCAACCAAATTAGTGATGAACATGCTAAAGTTAGTATTGGGAGATGCCCTTGGTACACAGATATAGTGTATTATTTGCAACATACTAAATGTAGAGATAACTTAAATGAGAATCAGAAAAGGACCATTAAGTTACAAGCTGCAAAATATGTTTTAATTCAGGGTGATTTGTATTGGAAAAATTTGTATGGTGATTTATATATCTTATATATATTACTACTTATTATTATATTTTTATACTATCTCTAAGTTGTTCGTTTGGGGAGTCTCCTTCTCTTCGAGCACTTTATTTCTTTCATGATAGATTTTTAATTTTGACCCATTTACTGCATCGGTCACTTCCTTCCCATCCAACATCCATAATTTTGTTGCTCCGTTATAACCCACTTTACGAATTTTATATGGCCCTACCCACTTCACCGTAAATTTGCTTGGTTTGATTTCGTTGCACCCGTTATATTTTAAAACTAATTGGTCTGACTAGAACTTGTTTAGCTTCAAGTGATTGTCGTGTCATACCTTGCATTTGCACTGTGAAACTTCTGTTGCCCATTGTGCTTGTAATTGTCGTTCGTTAAGTTTATTTAGGTTGTGGAATCTTCCCCTGAGGCTTTCCATATCTCCCAACTTGTTTTCGATCGCTATTCGCAAACTTGGTACCATGAACTCCATTGGTACTACAACTTCCTGGCCATACATTAGTTGGAACAGAGTGTGTCTCATGGTGACTTTGTAAGAGGTATGGTATGCCCATAATGCCGATGGTAGCTTTTCCTCCCAATCCTCACCTCCAACTGCGCAAGACTTATAGATTATTGCAACCAAGATTTTGTTTGTGGCTTCCGCTTGTCCGGTTTCTCTAGGATAGTACGGGCTCGATAGAGAATGATATATTTTGAATTACATGGTTAGTAGCCAGATGACATGATTGAAAAAATATCCCCCACAGTCACTTGTCAACTATATTAGGATTTCGTACCTTGTGATGATTTGCTTGTAGATGAATCTCGTTGTGCTCACTGCAGAGTTGTCTGGTAGGGCTCGTGCTTTTACCCACTTGGTAAGGTACTTCGTTGCGACAACAATGTACTTGCATCTCCGGGTTTTGCTCACCTTGAGGGGTCTGACAAAGTCCAATGCCCAACATTCTTATAATTCTTGCATCTGTGAAGGGTTCAGAGGCATGAAATCCCTCTTCAGTGGCTTCCTAGCCCTCTGACATGTGTCACATGCAACGACCCACTCCCTGGTGTCGTTTTGCATGGCTGGCCACCATAATCTTGCTAAAAGTATCTTCTGTGTTGTTGTATCAGGCCCCATATGTCTCTTGCGGGTCCTTCGTGTGCAACCCGTCAATCAATTGGAACATTCGACTTTACAACACTAGTTTCTTCCTCTTGCTTGGTGACATTTCTCTAGGAAATTGCCCCGTCGACAGTTATTCCTTGATACTAGCGTACTAGGATGGTAGTATGGCAATCCAAAATAATTTTGCATCGGGAAAGTCATTGTTGACTCCCTTAGACGGTTCTCCCGATTTGATCCTCGATAGATGATCCGCACTTACATGGTTTTTCCCAGGTCGTACCACAATTTTAAATGTAAACTCCTGCAACAATAGTAGCCATCTACTTATCCGTCCTTGGATTATCGGTTTGTTCATGTGATATAGCAGGGCTTGATGATCTACATAAAATACAAATGGAGTCGCCAGTAGATAGTGTCTAAACTTCTGCATGGAATACACAATTCCAAGAGCCTCCTGCTCTGTTGTACTGTAATTCTTTTCTACCTTAGACAATAGTCTACTTGCAAAGTACACTGGGTGGTCTAGTCCGTGATCACCTCTTTGTGCTAATGTTTGTCCAATCGCGTAGTTCGATGCGTTGACATGTACATAGAACTCCTTGTCCTAGTTTGAATAAGCCAAGATAGGTGCTGTGGCTAATCGTGTTTTCAATCCCTCAAAGGCTTCATTCTGCTTTGTTTCCCATTTGTAGGGTTCTCCCTTGCAGGTTAGTTTGTTGAGTGGGCAAGGTGTTTTTGCAAAGTTTTTAATTAACCTTTGGTAGTATCTTGAGTCCCTGGAATGATTTTACCTCCATCACATTTTTCGAAGGTGGCATTTCGAAGATTACCCGGACTTTGTCAGGATCCTTCTTTAATCCCACTTTGCATACAATGTGTCCTAGTAGTTTCCCTTGCGGTACCATATATTTGCACTTCTTCGGGTTTAGTGCTAGTCTTGCTCGTCTACATCTTTCCATGCATTCTTTGAGTGCAGTCAGATGCTTGTCCTCCACACTAAAAACTGACCAATCGTCCAAAAATGCTTTGAAGTTTTTGACTGACATCTTCTCAAAGATGTGCAAGATAATTCTTTAAAACGTTGCCGGGGCGTTGCACAGATTGAACAACATTCTGTTGTAGGCGTATACCCCATCTTCTACTATGAAGGGTATTTTGAGCCTATCTTCTTCTGCGATGGATATTTGGTTGTATCTGGAAAATCTATCCATGGATGAATAAATTTCATGCCTTGTCACTTCTTCCAAAATACTGTCAATGAATGGTATCGGAAACGGGCCCTTAATCATTGCTGCATTCAAGCATCGAAAGTCTACACATCCTTATCTGAGTGGTGTCTTTTTCAGAGATATCACAATTGGGGATACTCACTCACTCGTCTGTACCCTAAAAATAATGGCTGCTTCAAGCATTTGATTAATCTCATCTGTGACCTATGCGGCATAATTTTTTTCATCCGGTATGGTCGCTTTTGTATGGGTATTGCTCCTATCAGAGGGATACAATGGACACATAATTCTGGCGGTACCCCTTTTAGGTCTTTATACGTCCACACAAAAGCATCCTTATATTCCTTAAATATTTTAAACGCTACTGCTTTCAAAACTCAATTCTAGTTATCTGCCACAAATATATTTTTCAGGTTAGCTTCGTCCCCTATGTTCATCATTTTCACTGTGGTTTCTTCGTAATTAATAGGCTTTTCGTCACTAAATGTATGTGCAGGTGTTTCGTCTATCTGCACTTCTCCTTTTACTTCTTTGTATTTCTCTGGGAATTCATTTTCCTCTCCTTTATTACCTTCTTCGACCCCTAACTTGTGACAGATCGAGAAGAGCTGATAATCCTCCATTTGCCAATGGAGTAGCCTGTTCACCAAATCCAAGTTGTCATCGTTGGACCGTCCTTCCATTCTGAGGATTCCTTCTTCATTTCCTTTGCCTTCGAAATCTAATGATGTTGCCTCCTCTCCTACCATTTGTGTATGTAGGTCAATTACAAATCTACGACCACCTCTGTCCATGGATAGTGTTTTTTTCCTAGTCATGTTTTACTTTTGCCTGTACTAGCCAGCCCCGTCTGAGGATGGCGTCGTACCCTTTTCTTTTCAACGGAATGAGCACAAAGTCCAGTAAGAATAGTTGTGTCTCGATCATTACAAGTTGTTCATCAGAGTCCCTAGGGGTTTGATCCCGTGTTGATCGACAGTGAGCAGTTGGAATGTAGGTGGCCATAACGTAGGTTGCCCCAACTTCTTCCATGTTTCTTCCGGCAGTACATTTACTCCTGATCCTCCATCTACAATGGTGTCTGTGAGAATGATTCCAAGAGTACCCATCTCTACTACTGCAGGTGTCTTCCTGTAGTGAGCGTAAGAAGCATTGGGTCCACTGTGGTCCTTCCACTTTCCCCTCATGTGTCTTTCATCACCTTTGGTTATGGTGTCATCTTCAGGATTATAGTTCATAACAGAGGCATTGCAAGAAGGTTGTTCAGCTTCACAAGAACCTCAGTTTGCATTACGTGCCGTATGATATCTTGTTCAGCCTAGTTCCTCCTTGAGGTGCTGACAGTGTCCTTTGCAAATTTTCAGCCTCCATTTCTTTTTCTAATTGTGGTCACGCTTGCTGCATCCTCTTCTTTTCCTCTTCCGGATCTGGGTACATTGTCATCTTCGCTTGTGCATGAGTGATGACTAATGTCTCATTAATGTTTCTATACTTAACAGGTCCACCCTAGGTTTAGGTCATTTTGAATCCTCATGGTCTCTAGGACCACACCATCTGCACAATAGTTGCAGTGTTCCCTTCGTTGTATAGTCTCTGGTGAAGTGGCCCTAGAGGTTGCACGCACAACATTGTATCATCGGCCATCCACTCGGATCGTATTGTATTCAACTACAACCCCTGTTATTGTTATTGTTGTTGCCGCCTCATCCTTGTGAGGTTCCAACATCATCGTTCATATTTGTTCCCGCTCCCGAGGTGGACATTTCCTACGTTAGTAATTCTTGTTGGTATCCCTTCGTTTTCATATTGAATGGGTATTCCTTGGTGGAATGTCCCACAATTTGGGAGATATCGCAAAATTGTTTCTTATGGCAGTAGCCCTTTGTGTGGCCCACCTCTTTGCAGTCCGTACATAGTAGTTCCCCTTCTCTTACTTGGCCAGGATTCTTTTTCATGTTTTTGAACTCTTTCATCACATGTAACATGTCCTTTTGTATTGCGCGAACCTTTTTACTTGATTCCTCGTTGCTGCTGCTTCCAGAGGATGAATCTTCTGAACCCGACGATTTGCCTTTCTTCTTTTTTCTCGTTTTTTGCTCACTCTCCAAGTCCATTGTGCGATTATATGTGTCGATGTATGATGCTAGAGGTACAATTTTCATCTTTTCCTGAGTGCTACTCCTAGCCCTTTGACGAACCACCTTTTCTTCAACCCGCCCGCTGGTTGGCTTTCAATTTTTCCTACTAGCTCCTTCAGCCTCGTGTATACATAGATTGTTTCATTCTTTCCTTGCTTGGTACTGTAGATTTCCGCTACTATCTCATTATCATCCATGAGTAGTCAGAAATCTGCTATAAATTCATTGTTGACGTCCAGCCATGAAGTTAACTTTTGTGGTTTAGCGTCCAAAAACCAATCAATCACTACCCCCCGTAGAGTAGTTGGGAACTGTCGGACCCAGTCATCTTGGTCCGTCATGCCATTTGCAGTCCAGGTTGTTTCACATGTTTTACAATGTCGAATTGGGTCAATTGTTTCATCGCCATTAAATTTCTGCAGTTTTCCTTTGGTCCTACCATTATTAATTTCTTTTGAATTTGTGGTATTTGTTGCGCACCCACGTTGTTTTTAGTACCTGTGTTGTTTTGCACAACCTTTGGACAACTGCGTTACTCGGTGTGGAGATCTTCTATAAGCAAAGGTGTTCGATTCTCTACTTTTATCCATTCGTCAGGTGTATCGGGAACGAAGAGTTCACCCAACACTTGCGCTCCTTCGGCCCCTCGAGTCGTGTGGGTTCCTTCCCTTCCGTTCGGATTCTCTACCCTTGGTGTATGCAAGTTTAAGAACTCATCCCTTGTCTATTCTACCAAATTCAATCTTTATCGCATATACTCAAGCAAATCCTCGTCACTCCTCAGTCTGCTAGGTGAATGCACTCCATCAGTTAGTGCTTCTTCACTCCCTTGGTGTTCTTTGACATGCTATTGAAACTTTTGTCTTTGCTCTGCTTGTTGTGTTAGAATTAATGCTTCCCTTGCTATGCGTATATCATCCTTGTCTTTTATTTTATTCCTATCTTTATTGAGTAGATTCGGCATTAAACTTCATAATACCTTTTTTGTACCAAATTCGACTGGCAATGACGCCAAATGTTTACTGTACAAGGTAAATGGATACTTATTGCATTAATAGACTAGAATTTAACACAAAACATAGACTTTTATTCATATAAGTAGATATGCAATTCCAATTACAATGATGTTTCATAAATCCATTCGGATGATTGACACATACTTTCTGAAGGGGTGACTCAACTGTCACGCGACCTTTCAGATACTAACTCAACCCGTAGGCTACAATATTGTCATGCCCAAAAATACGAGCGCAAAAACACACAACAAAACTTCTTTAAATTAATAATAATAAAATTCACCAAGGTTTAAGAGTTGAAAAACAATAACAGATTTACTATGTTTATCAAAAGTTTATCATCATGAGAAGAAATCCATTTCTATAGTTAAATATTCGTCATTAAATTGGTATCGCTTTTGATTTTCGTTATTTTAATTAGGTTACAACGATATTTTTAAAATATTTTGAATAACAATACAAATTAAATATGATTAAGAAAATATCATAATCTATTAATCTAACAACAAATTTACGAAGGTTCTAAAATTCTAATACTTTGCTCAGTAAACTCTTAACTATCAATCAATATTCGCTATAAAATCATTTAATCATTTAAACATTAATCTTCAAAAGAAAAAAAAAACTTTGAATAAAAGAAAACTAAACTATCGAAATTTAACTATCATAAGTTCTAAACTAATCATCATTAAGACTAATGCTAAGCTATATTAAGTAACTTATATACCCTAAAACTAACTATCAACCATATGAAAACAATGAACTAAAGCAAAACATAGAAATTAAATTAATTTATACATCTACTCATTTAAAGCAAAACTAAAGTGAAAATTTTTGCCATAATAAAAGAAAATTTAATCTAACTAAATTTAACGAATACCAAAACCCAAACTTAATTTATACTTAAACATACTATACTAACAAAAATTACTAACCTAAAAGTAACATAATTAATAACTAACTTTTAAAACAAAACAAACCAACTAATATTAAAACTATTAAAATATAACTATAAATATTTAAAAATCTCTAAACAATAATAACTACCTTAACTAAATCTAACTAAATCTTAAACTGATTAAAATACTAACTAAATTTGACAATGTGAACTAACCACAATAAAATTAAATTAAAACTAAAGATAAATTAACTAAATTAACATTCCCCATTCTAATCCTAATCTACTTTGTAACCTACCCCTACACCCACGTCACCAAAAATTTCCACCAAAACCCTTGCACACTACCTAGTACTTCCTCCTAAGCACTCTGCCCCAAAAACGCATGCGCTGCCCAACACATAGAAAGATGGCGCCCAAGGACAGAGGGTAGAAAGCTCGTCAGACGAGGGCAAAAAGGTAAGCAAAACAAAACATTTTTTTGTTAAAAATAAAAAATAAAACTAGCAACGTGCATGAAGATGACCACTTTAAACGTTTGCTCAAGGAAGTACATGTTACGTGGGCCTCAGTTTTGGTGATTTCAAAATTTGCATGGGTGGAAAATGCTTGGGTTGAAAGCCAAGTCAAAACACATGACCCCAAGACCAAGTTTTATCTTCATTTTATATCATTTTTATTCTCCTTTGTACACCATAGCATTTAAAACCTGCCAAAACTCATTTCGCCTAGGAAGGAGCAAGATGGAATTTAACTCAAAAAAGTTTAGTTGGTGGGCTTGCTAAAATAGGATAACAAAATTTAGCTATTTATAAGTATATTTCATTCATTTATATAATTAGCATTTATGAGCTTGAGAAATTCCATATTATTATATATATTTGTCTAATGACTGTTGCAGGAATTTAAAAAAACTAAGATATTTTCTCATACATTTTACAACATCTTGTAGGTGGGTATTTTGAACTTTTAGTTTTATCTTTTTTTCTTCCTTTTGAAGTATATGTATTTTTAATTTTTTTTTAACTTTCTAGTGATAATATTTGAATCCCATTTCAATAATTTAAAGAACACTTTGAGGGGGTAAGAAACATATATCTCAACTCAAAACTAATGGTTTAATGACAATTCTAATAGACAATTAAGTATACCTAAAGTAGGTTCATCCAAGGATTAAGTTTTTTTTTTTTGATTTAGTAAGAGGGGTTATATTATTTTTCAATAAATCTAATGAGACCTATTTCATATTAAATATACCAACAATTTGAATGATCCATTATAACTATAATGCAAGAATTGTTTTGCTTCCACTAATCCCGAAAACTGAATTTACATTCATAATATAAATTTCATTTTCAACGTAAAGAAAACTTGAAATTCTACTTAGTTAAACCATCATCATTTCATCCTATTTTTGATGTGCAATTCAAATAACTGAAATTACAATTAAACCACAAGATAAGCGATAATACTCAATCACCAATTTCATTGGCAAACCTGATTCAAAGGCTCAGCCGGGAAAGAACCAGGAAGAAAATCCGGCATCGTTGCCATTACAACAAAGTTTTGAGATACAATTTACATAGGATTCAATCCCGAATTACAACACTTAAATGAAATTTCCTTTGTGACCCTCAACAAGGGTCCCATATCCAATTCTGCAACACATTTCTTGAACCATAGAGGGAACAAAATCTGATCGGGTGACAACCAAGCATAACGAAGAGACAATCAACATACAAACTCATACATGGTTTACACAAAAGGATTCACAATGAATCAAAACTAGGGAAAGGTGGATTCTTCCAACTAGGAGAAGTCAAGCACAACACCAAACAGATGCCCAATCGGGGCTATATACCAAGAACTTCCGTTCTTCCATTTCAACATACCAGAATCATACAAGGTTTTTGCTGACAGGTAGGGGCCCATAACACCCTACCCTTTCTCCCTCTTCTCATTCTGAGAAAAGACTCTACACTGGTTGGAGTCCGACTAAACAGACCTTTCCCAAAATTGGTCACTTCTGCCCTCTCCAAGGGTGAGTAATACCAAAACACCCATGCAAGAAAAACCTCAAAATTGCAAACATAAACATGAAAGGAAATCATCCAACAATAACATGGTTTTCAAAGCTTCCCAACATACCCACAAACATACAAACATTGAAACAACAACAAGGTAGCATAAGCATAAATCAAGAATGAGATTTGAACAAGGGAGATGAGAATTCCAACCTTCACAAAGAGGTAATGGCCATGGACAAGTTTGAGTAGAGCTTCCCTTTCCTTCTTCAATCTTCAAGAACTCCTCTCTAAATGTAGAGATTGAGTAACAACCTCCACAAGTCTAAGAAGGGCCTCTAAATAAGCCTCAAACTCCACCACCCAAAAGGAGCAATAACTATTTCCACCCACTAGCAAATCTAGAACCTCTTAACTCAACCTACACCATGGTTAAACCCTAAGTGGAGATGAGGTGAGGTAACTCAAGATAACCATGGTCAATTTTCGCACAAAAGCAAAAAGAGACTTTTTGAGTGGTCTCAAAAGTCAACAAAAGGGGCTTAGGAGTTGGAAAATACCCCTAACCCATACCCATACCCCTTGGGTATAATTATTCCATGTTTTGAAGCTTTGGGAATAGGTTTAGAGCCAAACAAAGGCTAGGAAAACAAATTAGGACCCACTAACAACTCTTAAAAAATAGATTAAGCACTAATCCAGATTAGGGATGACTGAACTCAATTAAGAACCCAATTAGCAAACTGACACTAACTTAAACGGACTTAGGTCCAAAGGCTACACAACAACCCTAGCTAGCACGCAAAGAACATAAACAATTTACGAGTGTCAAGCGACACCAAAAGAACATAATTATGAGACATTCACATTTACTGAACCCGGAAAGATACATACATACATCTCACAATACAATACGTGAATTACGAACAACAAGGTTTCCAAAATTAACACATAGAGATCAGTTCTGTTCCTCCGTCGGTTTCCTTGACTAAAATATCTGCACACTCATTGCACACATCAGTAGTCCCGAAAATCACATGTACATATATACGTATTAGAATTTCACATAAATTGAACCATACATCAATCAAGGCTTCTTCCATCCTACTTAATTCTTAACCATTTAAAATCTCTTAAATCAAAGTCTCAATCCTACATTACTGATTTCATCAACATACATATATATGAAACATTAAATGACAATCATCAAATATATCTGAAAGTAACATCATACAACATGAAATAAATAAAGTATGTTCTAAGCATCAGATAATGTCTCGACATCTCGAGTCGTGAATATCAAGAGGATAAAGAAATAACTAAAGCTCCGAAGGGTTGGGGCGAGGTCTCACAAATATAGTTTTTACCGACGACAATTCACCCTTTTGAGACCTTTGATTTTCAACAATTTATTGGTGTTTGCCAAGATGGATTGAAATTGATCAAGGATAGAAGTACCTTCTTGTTGCAGTCATTGAATGGGAAAAGGGCATCGTTTATCAAAACCATCCTAATGATATTCTAGATCAAGAATATTATCATCATATTCAATTTGAATATCAGATGGAATTTGAAGCATATTAAGATCAAAAGTCTGCTGCAATGTTAACCTACAGTAGTCCATTTTCATAATATCCAACTTTGTCCGCATATCAATCCAAACGTCTTCTATATGATGGATATGAGTGAATGCTCTCTAAATTCTTGAATTCATCTCTCTATAATCAAAATCATATCTAGCTTTAAACTTCTTTAGTGTAATCAACTAAAGTTTTGCTTCTACAACCTTTGCTTTGTGTACTGAAAAATGAAATGTTCGTGTAATGACTAATCACCAAGGGTTTGGCAAAGGTGATACCAAAACCTGACCTATGCATAGTATTTTGATCAGACTGGACCTCCATGAATTGTCTAGCCAACTCTATTAGAATGATTTTGTCGATAGCATACCTACGTAAGGTATATGGTTCTCCTTTGAAGTACCCAACTCTCAAATAGGTAAAGGTTGGAAATTGAATAAAGATGCAACCATATTGATTAACCTTATCCTAGGTCTCATTAGACACTTTTTTGACAAACAATTGTTTACCAAACAAGCACCAGAAATGTCCAAAGAATGCATCTTGAACTCTTTTACAGTAATATTTACTATTTGTCAAGGTGATTTGATCATAATATTCCTAGACTGGAACTTGAAGACGATCTCCTTTGGTTGAAAGTCCTTAAAAAGATCCCATGGTAACAACGATGTAAACAAGGTAGGAATTCATTTAAAATGGTGCAGAAGTCCCTATGTTGAGCAGCTGCTCACAAAGCGTAGTACTGATAAACTCTCCCCAAAAAATATGTTGTTTATTATTAGCGATTTGAAAAATGAACTTGTACATCCATGGTTCAAAATCACTGAAATTCTTGATACCACATATTTTGTTGAGAAGGGTAATCAATTCTTTGTATTCTGGTTTAAAATTGGATTTGTGAATGGTTTTAGGCCATCTTGAGAAATTGTTCTCTTGGAATCCGCCCAATATAAATTAACAAATTTTTGATAAGTTCCCTTGTTTTCATTCCATATTTTCAAAGATGCTTCCTTTGTCAAATCCACACATTCTGCACTTTGTGGTACTTAAAAAATTTGTTCAATAACCTCAGGGTCAAGGCTAATAATTGCATTACCATTTGCATCCTTGATCGTTTTAGATTTTAGACAAACGCTTTGTACATCCTAGAAAAAATTTCGGTTCCAGGGCAGCCATAGGAAATGTAGACACCAAATGAATATTACTCCTTTTGATGCATGTCATCTCATGATTGGCAGGAGCTTCTATCCTTCACAAGAAATCTATCGTGTCCACATGCTCGATCTCTGTATCTGACACACTATCAAGAATAGACGTGACCTAAGATGGAGTTCTATGAGCCAACTCTTTATCATATTGAGATTTCATTTTTCTTTTTGATTTTGTAGATGAAGGCATTTTTTGTGCTTGTGTTGCAACATGAAAATTCCAAAATGTGAACACATCATTAGAGGACATTGCTTCCATAAAAACGTTGATTCTGCATCAACAACAAAGGTTTAGAGTATGGATTAGACACTTGAAAGATCTAATGTAATGACCTTGAGAGGAGATAGCATGCATATGCAAAGGTTGAAATGTGACTCAAGAAGATGGAAACATGAGATAGAAGTGAACTTTTATGGATATTCCTTAAGGCATGAAAGTTGAATGCATGGGAATGTGTGCAAATGATTTTTTTGACCTTTAAAGAGTAACCTTTAGTCAAAAATGGGTTCTCAAGATGTGATTACATGAAAAGTTAATTACATGCAAATGTGACATGCACTTGGGAACGAAGGATGAGATTGCGTGTAAATGTGGATGGAGGGTAAGATTACATGTAATTGTATGTAGAGAATGAGATGCAGTGTGTCATGACATGGGAAGTGGAATTACATATAATTGCTCTTGAAGTGTAATTGTGTATGAAAGGAATGGATGCAATGTGCCTTGGCATGTAATGGCGAATATGGAATGAAATGATGTACTTGCACGAGATGATGGAAGGTGGAGCAAAGTGAAACGTGCTCAAGTTCTTGGGAAAGAACTTGCAATCTCTTCCAAATGAACAAAAACAAGAAAGCAAGCAAGCAAACAACAAAAACAAGCACAAAAGAAACATGTACCTTTGATCTTAGACTCAAACATGTCAGCAAGTTACCTCAAAATGTAAATTCAAATTTGGAATTTGGGAAAAACTCAAAAATATGAAAATGAGACTTTTCATCATTTTAAAAGAAACAATGCACAATTTTAGGGCATCTATATAAACAAGTGTATAACATCAAGTTAAAACATGCATTAAAATAACAAGATAAGCTTGAATATTTAGCAAAATGAAAAATGTCCACTTCTTGAAGATTAATGAGCCAAAAATGAAGGAGAAAGAAGCTCCAATTTTGAAGAATTTTCGAAACAAACTTTGACCTCTTCAACCTTGTAATGATGAATTCAAAATGAGCAATGAAGAATATGGATGCAAAAATTGTACTAAAAAACCATCAAAAAACAAATCATTTTTGCCCTAAGACATGTTCTTGGACGTTTTTAAGAAAAAATGTGTTCTTGGAATAGATAGAGATGAGTTGTTTTTGTCATTTGATGGCAAAAATGTGATCTTAACATGCAACAACGTGGATAAAAAACCCAAACGATTCTTCTTGGGTCCAAAACATGATAAAAATTACCTCAATTAGACGTTTCTAGGTAAAAATGTGACTTCAAATCCTCATAAAATACAATGAGTTTTTCATGGATTTGGACACTAAATGCATGGGAATGCATTCAAATGCAAAAACGGCCCTAGGTAGAAGATTTCCTTTATTTGGAATGGATGGATTTGGAGATTTCAAAAAAAAATGTGTTCTTGAGGAGCGAATGCATGAAGTTTTCTCTTCAATCCAAGTTGTATGAAGAAATATGCATGTATTTGAAGGCAAATCACATTGTTGGCTAGAGAATGCATGTTTTAAAAACATCTAATAGGGTCCCCTTATTCAAATTGCACTTTTGGAGTGCATATGCATGTTTTGAAAACATGTAATAGAAGACCAAATGCAAATCGGACTTTTGGGAGTGCATTAAATGTTTTAAAATATGTTTACAAATGACCTTTAGGGAAAAGTTGCACTTATGAGGGGTCACTTCATGTTTTGAAAACACTTAAATATGCATGTCTCACTTTTGGGAAGTCATTGCATATTCGAAAACACATGCATTTACATATTTTATGTGTTTTCAATTTGCCTTTTTGATCAAAACCGTGGTCCCTAGGGGCAACTACATATTTTCAAGTAAATGTGCTTGTAGACATGCTATGCACAACTTAAATGATGAATTAAGCACATGTCAATTTAATTTTTGAGGAAATATCACTTAAATAGGTCATAGATAATATTTACACTATATAGATAAATATATAATGTGCAAATATCATTCAACAAGTAAATTTGCTAAGATGTTTGAATTAAAATTCAAAAACTAATTAAGCATAGGCTTAACAAGCAAAAAAATTAAAAAGACTTGATGAAAGCCTTCAATAAAAAGATTCATTATATCAATTAGAATCGATTGGTTGATCAATTCTAACCAATTAAATAATAAACTAAACTTAGAGAAATGTGAAATTAAGTTGGAAAGTTTTGTACTGTCACCTACATTTTGTGGTGAGAAAGTACAGGACAATAGGTTGTATCGTTGTTTGTCTCAATGTTAGTGGTTGTGGTCGTGTCCTTGGTTAAGTTCATGTCAGCCTTAGTGTTTGTGTCTATGGCCATATCCAAAGAGATTGTTGAACATAATGGCGTAATGGCGTGAAGGATTTCATTGATTTATGTCATTGGGATTCTAGTGAAGGCAATCACAATGTTTATATCAAAGGGGTATAGTGGATGTCTAATGGTAGGTTGGTGCGGAGAAGGTTTGATGCCAATTCACTTGATTTACCTGCGTGCTTGGCTTGGGCTCCTAGAGCTGATGACATTGTTAGTATGACGGATTGGTTCAAGACATAATTAAAACACGTGAAATCTGTTTTGTTTATAATTTAATAATCTCTTAATCTAGCTACACAATTTTGTTTTTGTTTTTCTAGTTGGTACAAACGTATGTTGAATAGAATCTACCAGATTGCCCCCTTAAATAACTGTTTAAGCTGTTTTATACTGGGGAGGTGGGCTCACCATCTTTTAAACAATAAAAAATAAAACATAAACCACGGATCTAATGTTTTGTTTACTTTTGCCTCGCAAAGACGAACGTTTACGTGGAGCCCTTGTTTCCTTTAAAAACAATTCAATCAGTTTTCCTTTGAAAAGAGACATTACATTTTAATAATATGGAAAGTCAATTCAGTTGAGCCGTTACATTTTAAGATATCATTGACTAATAAAGAAATGATAAAAATAAACTTCCTCGTTTGACTGGCCATCTTAAAAGACATTCTTACCTTGGAAGGCGCCCTCATTGTTCCTCGGATTAACCATGAACCTAGCTTTGTCATCAATCTTACCAGAAGCACTCGCAACTGCCTCCGAAAATGACCGGATCAGAGTTGGAAACGCCATTATTAATGGCTTGCGCGCTCGCTGCAGGAGCAGACGGATTGAGAAACGTACCAGCGGAGTGGTTTGAATTAAATGGAGGGAAATTCGCAGAGGATCCACCTGTATCGGATTGAGAAACGTACCAGCGGAGTGGCTTGAACTAATTTTAGTTTTTTATTAGAGGATCCACCTGTATAGGATTGAGAAACGTACCAGCGGAGTGGCTTGAACTAATTTTAGTTTTTAGAACTTAACTTTTTTTAACTTAAAGACATCATGCAATTTGATTGAAATAAAATTAATAATATTTGATTAAAATGGAAACATTAATCCTTACTAATAAGCTATTAATAGATGGTGAATAACATGCACATCATTGCAACAAAATATGCATGGACATTCACGAATTATCAAACTCTTCAATCCAACTAAGGACGATTAGACTACTCAAAGTTGTTCATCTCCAACGCGCTATAAAAAGCCGTAAGGACTGTGAAGCCCATATTGTGAAGAAGAAAACACTTTCTTAATCTAGGGTTTCAAGGAACAGAGGCAGCTGTCAAAACGGTCAACAGAAATGGAAGGAAATTCTCTTGCAGGAGAAATGGAGGAGCGTGGTCTATCTACATTGCCTCTTGATGTTAAAGAATTGATCTTTGCAAAGCTTTCTTTTGAGTCGATCCATGGCGCCCGAAGTGTCTGTAAAGAATGGAACTTTATTTTATCTTCTTCTAGCTTTCTTTCTTCTCTACCCCAACAAGATCCTTGGCTTTTATTCTGCGGTCAGGAAATTGATGGAAATTGGTTCTGTGTGGCATACTGCTTTTCGACACAAAAATGGATGACTTGCCCTCTCTCTTTTCTCCCAAATAATATCACAAATGTATCGAACAGATCGAAGGGGATATTGCTACTTCTAGAAACTTACACTTCACGATTACTTGTGTGCAATATACTCACGAGAACTTATGCGGAGATGGATTTGGATTTGTCTCAAAAATTTGTTCATATTATACAGGGAAGAAACAAAGAACCCTATTTGATAGCGTATTCCGACTTTGAAAGTTTTTCCTTTGAAATCTATCACTATTATCAAGGTTCATGGAGGTTCAAGTGTCAGTATGAAGAGGAAAGGGAGGATAATATGTTTGAAATGGTTGAGTGCAATGGTACTCTTTTCTGGATGGGAAGGTGGCCAACAACTATTGCAGGTTACAGAATTCAAGATGAGGGTTTCATCACCCCTGTTAGAGTACCTCCATTACCCAATGAAATGACTGATGATTTGAATTTGCATAGTTTTACCATGGCTCAACGAATGAGTTTGGATGGCTTTTCAATGGTTTCTTACGCTTCATCCATTCTTGTGGTGGGTACATTTAATGAAGAGCCATCTGCTGTACTTGTAATCAACACATTTCCTGGAGGTATCCAAATGTTTGGTGGAGATCCTCCAAATGGGAGAGGAATTGTTATCTGGGAGTTGTATGAGGAGGAAAAAGACGAGTCTGATTGGAATTGGAGAGAATTTGTAAGAATGTCTTCACAGTCACTCCCTGAAAATTTTCATCCAGATTGGTGGGAGCCAAAATGTGTTTGTGTGGGAGATTACTTGTGCTTCAGTGGTGAATGTGAAGCTGAAATTGCAACAGTGTTTGCATATAATTTAAGGGAAGGGATTTGGCAAACCCTTCCTCCCTGTGACAATCATCACATTAGCGAGACAATGATGTGGAGGATGATGTCATTTCAACCAAACTTCAGTATTTAGAAAAATCAACCTTTTTAGCGATTACTGTACTAGCACTTGTAGCTAGACGAAGATAATAACTTTGCTAGATTAGATTCATGCAGGATTTCACCTATGCCAGCAATTTTGATTATCTATGTTTTACTAAATTATTAGTAACCTATTGTTTTATTGTAATTTTTACAATTTATGATAATGGATCTCCAATCTTTATAGATTTAATTATTAGCAATTTTCATGGTCAGTATTTTAGATTTTGTATAATTGTTTATTAACAGGAAGTGAATTTTGCTCAACTTTTTATTGGAATAAAAACATTTTTGAAAATTTAAGATAACATAATTTTTGTGCTTGGTAAAATATAATAGTTGTTAATGGCTTGCGCGCTCGCTGCAAGAGAATTGAATGCAGGAGCAGACGGATTGAGAAACGTACCAGCGGAGTGGTTTGAATTAAATGGAGGGAAATTCACAGAGGATCCACCTGTATCCGTCGTACACGCAGGGACCACCAGCTGTCCGTCGTCATTGACATTCGCCTTGGTCTTAGCCACCTTGCCAGCAGGAGCAACCTAGAGGGCTCGAAACCGATACTAGAAAATACGCAGATTATAGATTTTGGATAATTTATTAGAGTTATTGAATGTGTGTGTGTGTTTAAGAATTTTTTTAAAAAGTAACTAATTTTAGTCTGTGTTTTTATTAGAATTTAACTTTCTAAACTTAAAGATATCATGCAATTTGATTGAAAAAAATTAATAATATTTGATTAAAATGAAAACTGTGTGTATGCATGTTTTAAGATTTTTTTTAAAAGTAATTAAATTAATTTTTTTATTAGAACTTAACTTTTTTAACTTAAAGACATCATGCAATTTGATTGAAATAAAATTAATAATATTTGATTAAAATGGAGACATTAATCCTTACTAATAAGCTATTAATAGATGGTGAATAACATGCACATCACTGCAACAAAATATGCATGGACATTCATGAATTATCGAACTCTTCAATCCAAACTAAGGACGATTAGATTACTCAAAGTTGTTCATCTCCAATGCACCATAAAAAGCCGTAATGAATGTGAAGCCCATATTTTGAAGAAGAAAACACTTTCTTAATCTAGCGTTTCTAGGAACAGAGGCAGCGATGAAACAATCGACAGAAATGGAAGGAAATTCTCTTGCAGCAATTGAAGGAGACATGGAGGAGCGCGGTCTATCTAAATTGCCTCAGGATGTTAAAGAATTGATCCTTGAAAAGCTTTCTTTTGAATCGATCTTTGCCGCCCGCAGTGTCTGTAAAGAATGGACCTTTATCTTATCTTCGTCCAGTTTTCTTTCTTCTCTGCCCAAACAACATCCTTGGATTTTCTTCTGCGGTGAGGAAAATGATGGAAATCGGTTCTGTGTGGCATACTGCTTTAAGTCACAAAAATGGATGACTTGGCCTCTCTCTTTTCTCCCAAATTTCGAGGGAGATATTGTCACAGATGTGTCAAACAGATCGCAGGGGTTATTTCTCTTTCGAGAAACTTACAATTCACGATTACTTGTGTACAATATACTTACGAGAACTCATGCAGAAATTGAATTGGATTTGTTTTTCTTTTGAAATCTACCACTATCTTCAAGATTCGTGGAAGATAAAGTGTCGATATGAAGGGGAAAGGTGGAAAAATGTGCTGCAACATGAAATGGTTGAAATGGTTGAGTGCAATGGCATTCTTTTCTGGATGGGAAGGTGGCCAACAAGTATTGAGGTTACAAAATTCAAGATGAGGGTTTCATCACCCCTGTTAGAGTGGCTCCATTACCCTATGAAATGATTCTTGATTTGCATGCTATAACTATGGCTCAACTTATGAGTGTGCATGGCTTTTCTATGGTTTCCTACGGTTCATCCATTCTTGTGGTGGGTACATTTCATGAGGAGCCATCTGGTCTATTTGTACTCAGCACATTTCCTGGACCTATCCAAATGTTTAGTGGAAATCCTCCAAACAAGACAGGAATTGTTATCTACGAGTTATACGAGGAAGAGGAAGAAGATGAGTCTGTTTGGAATTGGAGAGAATTTGTAAGAATTTCTTCACAGTCACTCCCTCAAAATTATCATCCACAGTGGTGACAGCCAAAATGTGTTTGTGTGGGAGATTACTTGTGCTTCGGTAGTGAATGTGAAGATAGAAGTGCAACAGTGTTTGCATATAATTTAAGGGAAGGGGTTTGGCAAAACCTTTCTCTCAGTGACAATTATCACATTAACTGGACAATAATGAGGAGGAGAATGTCATTTGAACTAAATTTTAGTGTTTAGGAAAATCAATCTAATTAGTGATTATTGTATTAGCACTTGTAGCTACACAAAGATAATAACTTTTCTAGATTAGATTCATGCCATTTCTAAAATATATGATAATGTCTTAATCACTTATAAATTTTGACTATATCAGTAATTTTCATTATCAATGTTTCAAATTTTATTAAATTATTAGTAATCCTTTTTTGGATGGATTTTTAAGATCTATGATTTGATAGATCTTCATTCTATATGAATTTAATTATTAGCAGTTTTCATCATCAGTATTTTAGATTTTGTTTAATTGTTTATCAACAACCACCTAATTTTGGTCAACTTTTTATGCTGATAAGAATACTTCAGAAAACTAAAGATAGCATGATTTTTGTGTGGGGTAAAATATAATGATTATTATTTATCTTGAATATAATATTTGTGTTTAGTAAATAGAAACTATACAGACAACTTTCTTATACTAGTAAGTGCACTTGCATAATCAATTATATGAACATATAACTGTATACACTTATATCATCATTATTGTAATATAATTAATTTATTTTCTATGCAGCTGAAATTGTAACAATGTTTGTATGTGTGTGTGTCTATATATATATATATATATATATATATATATATATATATATATATATATATATATATATATATATATATATATATATAAGGGAAGAGGTTTGAAGGGTTTGACAAAACCTTCCTCCCCATGACAATCATCACATTAACTAGGCAATAATGGGGAGGATGATGCCATTTGAACCAAACGTTAGTGTTTAGGAAAATCAACTTAATTAGTGATTACAGTACTAGCACTTGTAGCTAAAGGAAGATAATAACTTTTGCTAAATTAGATCCATGAAAGATTTTAACTATGTCAACAATTTTTATCAATGTTTCAAAATTTTACTAAATTATTAGCAACCTATTTTTTGGTTGCAATTTCTACAATCTATGATAATAGATCTTTATTCTTTCTGAATTTAATTATCAACCATTTTCATCATAGCATTTTAGATCTTTTGAAATATTAACATTCAATTCCAATTAGTGAAGATTATGTCTTTTTTTTTTAACTCCATATTTTCTAAGAAAAACAATTTTTTCTTTTGAATTTATTTCTTGTATATTGAATTTGTATTGATTTGAATAAAATTGAGCACTATGACAAGCGGGTGATATCTCCTTGTAACAATTAACAAAAGTGGAGCATACTAAAAGTTCATATCAAATGTGTGGATTGCTCATGAGTATTCAAAACCCAAGAAAATGCTTATTACTTCAATAGTTTCCATCCTTACTTCACTCTTGCAAGAAGCACAACTTGTCTCATGACTTGCACTATAATTGACAGGCTTGTTTGTACATTCAACAAGCTGCTTGTGCCAATTGTAGAAGATATAAGCATGCTGACCAAATTGCAAACAATGTCTATGGTGGTTTAGTGAGCATGTTGACCTAGCATCCCAAAATCTATTAGAGATTCTTTTGCACTATTTTTTCTTTATTACACCATGTAATCATCTACAAGCTCTTGGACTAGATACAGACCACTTCCATGGAAATAATTTCCGTATTATCATAAATTATATAAAATAATCACAGACTCTTGGTCTACAATATAATGCATTCTCAAGATCCATTCTAATAATATTTTATTTTAAGAGTTCAAAACTACAAGGTTTTTTGAATTTCTTATGTGAACGAATCAATTCAATGGTATGATACCAAAGTATGAGGAAACCTAGTTGAGTTAAATTTGGCAGGGTCTATGCAAAAAGAGTTAACTGAAGGCTATGAGAAGCTTTTAGATTTCCTCTCTGATCACTTTTATTTTTTTCTCTAATAAGTTTTTTTTTGGTGATAACTTCTTTTTAAATTTTTAAGTAGATTCGAATGGAAGACCTTCTCCATGAGAGACTCCCAAGACTCCCAATTTACCAAATATTTGATAACTTTTACTGAATCAAGTATCTATAAAAAAATTCAAGGATCTAATTTTAACATATAGGAATTTTACCAAGAACCTAAATGTAATGAATTTGGTATTCTTGTACTCCTAAGACTATAGGCTACATTTTTTATGATACAACTTAATGGCAACTCTATTGGTATTCTTCTACGCCTGCATCTTGAATTTTGTTTTGTGAGTTTTGTATTCTTAACCAAAGCTATATGCAAATTTGAAAGGAGGAGAGAGAAAGAAAAGTGAGCTTTGTTTTAGTGTGAGAAGATAGGCGTTGAAAAGATAACAGATTCAAATACCCTAAAATTATTTCTCTTATTTATGTAATGTTGTAGATATTAATTTCTTAATACACATTTTGTAGTCTATGTGATACTAATTAATATTTCTTTCTTGAAAAGGCAACTGTTGAAGGTAGTTTCTTATTTCAAGTCACCTAAAAATTCAGAATTACTTTGGGACTATTTTACCAGAAGTGCAAGTTGTATTGCAAGTTGTATTGGAAATAGTTTAGGAAAGGGTGGTTGTGGAGTGAGAGAGGATTTTAGGTCAAATATGAAAAGTGAAATTTATAATAAACTTTATCTTTTTAAAGAAGAATTAAATAGAATTAGACTCATTTTTCATAAGATCTATGGATATGGTGTCTCTAGTTGTGTTGATTAGTTTCATATATTTAATTTTTATTAAATATAAATATAATATAAATTGTTTTATGTATATATTTTATAAAAAATGTTTTGTATTTAGATGAAATTAGATAATTGTATAGAGTTGTTTCTTAGTAATTGTCATTCTTTAAAATGTATACTAAAATATGTTGATTGAAAATAAAAAAAGATATATTAAGAAAATGTATTTAATTTATTAATTCACAATATTTAGATTTTAAAATTTTAAAATATAATCAAAATTCTAGCTATTTCTATATGTGAAAGTAAGATTTTGTAAATGTATATATAGCTTTGAGGCATTAAGATTCATTAAAGATGAGCCAATGGATGTTGAACATGCAATTAGTACACAAACAAGAATTCAATCCTAAAAACTAAGAATGAATATGTCTCTAAAAAACTAACAATGAATATGTCTCCTGAGAGTGTAGTACACTAATGAAAAGAATGTATTTTTCTTTTTAGGTGATTTTTAATAATGAGATCTGAAAATGCTAGAGTTGGAAGAGGATTGAATTAATAAGAAATCATTGAAATGGTGCACTTTGAAGCTGATACTTCCAACGAGAAGATATAACCCTAAATACGACCTCTAACATTGATTTTCACGTTGTTCTTCTCCTAAGCAATTAGGCAGCAGAGAAAGAGATAATTTTGACTCTAAAAAAACAAGGCATAAAGAACTTATAAGACATAATGGGATTGATTTTTTTTCATGAATTACTAATTAAATTTAACAAGAGCTGCAGGGTAGCATAGTTCCTGCCACATGCAGGCTAGGTAGGTGGACTAGGTTCAAATTATATTAGAATGGTTCCAATTTTTAGTTGGTCATAGAAATTGAAATTTGATTGATAAGTTGGATCAGACTTTGATGATCTATATATTAGTTGAAGCTTGAATTTCTAAGCAGGTAGACATAAAAGTAGCTCAATAGTCAAGAATCAAAGGCAGCTCAATAGTCAAAAATCAAAGTTAGATGTTTATTGACAACCACTCACATCAATTTCCAGTTAATATTAAACTCTTTAATAGTTTATTTTAATCTTAGAAGTTGTAATTTATGAAATTGTTTGCTTTCCTACATGAATCAGACCTGATAAATTCCACTAGAAAGCAGGTTTATGAATTCATTTTTAAGAAACTTGGATTCGTTCTTGTACACGGCACAACAAAATCTTTCTTGACATCAAGAGAATTAACCAAATCAACCAACCAGATTTCTTTCTTATATGGGTCCTTCAAAATGAAACTTGTAATGAAATTGAAATGATTTGTTAAAAATAGAACAATAAGTGACATTTGTAGAACAAGCCTTCTTTATTTGCTTCTTCTTTATATGACTATGAACTGAGAAACTCTGTTATCGTCTGCAATTTAACCAAAGAGTTTAGTTGAAATGCACTATATTAGGAGGCTCCAGCTACAAGCAGAATAATGTGTTCCTTTTTGTTCATTGTAAAAACTTTTGTATTGGGCCTATGAGTGTATATTCTCTGTCGGGCTATTGTTTCTTTGTAATTACATGGACATGACCAACATGATTCCATCAATAACTTAGTGTCATCAATGTATTTGGAAATGTCTTCAACCTAATTCATTTTAATATCTTTCTTATTTTTAACTCTAAGTCAGGCCCTCATTATTCTAAGCTCTGCTAACCTGTAGCTCTTGCTGAAAGTGCTCTTGAAACTTTCAACCAAATGTAATTAGCAGGTAAGGGCCCAGATTTAACATATTTTTAGTGTCCTCCTTCCTATGGCAAAATGAGAGCTTTGACAGAGTATGGAGATCCACCAAAGAATAAAGGAAGGTGGATTTTTGTCAAGTGTCATGGCTGCAACTTCTCTCATAAAGTTGAATTAGTATGTGTAGAACCGAATTCCACAATCTTTGCCATTAGCCCTTGGGGCCTACTGATTGCATTTTGGTGAAATACAATACTTAAAGATGATTCATAAGGTAGATGAAAACTCTATAGCTTAAAAATTTGAAATTGTATCGATCTAAATGCATAAAAATGAACACAATAAAAGAGGATTCTTTTTATTAGAAACCATCAATTTGACATAAATACTGAGTAAGAAATGAACAATGGAAATGTTCATTTTGAGGTAGCGTTAAGAAACTCCTAAAACCATATTGGCCACAAGGGACTCACACCTCAATACAATCAAATAAAAAACCAAATAATGTGATGCAATAAATTTTCTCTGTGTGATATACAAACTGAAAGAAACAGGGCCAACTTTTGGTCAGATTATATATAGTCCTATAGACCTGATATATCTTATATTGAAAAGTAAGAGTATTATATTTCTGTGAAATATGTAACATTACATAAAATCTTCAATATTTGTTATTGACAACTAAATTCCTTTATGGAAGACTATTTTGCTAGGTTAATTTCTTGATAAAACAATATTTTGCCTGGTTAATTTTTTGACAAAACAATTCTTTATAAAAAAAATTACTCAACAACAAATGCAATGCAGCCTTGAGATCATGATAAAATCTCTCTTCACGAAATCTAGATGCATGCCTCTTGGCTGCTGCTGCGATTTTTAAGCAGGCTTTCTCAGAAATTCTGATAAGGCCATATATTGCATTAGCAAATTCATTTACATTTTTGGAAAAATAAATGGTGTATTGGCTATCTCCATCTAAGACAATATCCATCTTTTTGTCTATAGAGTTATGAGCTGAGAAAAGGAAGACAGAAGAATAATGAGATTGTAAACATACATAACCTGGAATATTAGAGTAAATCCTAATTTTACTAATTTATAGTAAAAAATTAATGAAAGAGATAATATTTACTAAATCCTTTAGATATGTAATTGCTTTCACAATGTAATATTGTGAAATGACACTAAATCTATGATTGCTAAATTATTGCTATGAAAAAGGCCAAACATACCAACTGCTATATACTCTATGATACTTGTGCCAAATATTAATTTTCCATTAAATAAAGTCTAGAGATTGCCATCCCAAGAATATCCACCAGTTTGCTCATGACATACCAATGTATGTCAAGATCTAAGAATAAGATCATAACTTATAAATTCTCAGGTAATTTTTCATCATATTTGATAAAAGGTATGTACAATGAACCAACAAACAAGATAAGTAAGAAATACAATAGAGTACGGGAATTTAAAATAAAATATGTTTAAAAAATTCATACATTGTCTAGTTTAGAATATTATATTAAAAAAACTTCATACTTTGTCTAGTTTAAAACATTAATTTTCTAAGTAGAGCATAAACGAACTTTGCTTATCAAATTTTAACTTGATTGTAGTAGTGCTTGAGAGCAAAAATATAACTTGATTGCAATAGTGCTTGTGAACAACTAAACTTGAGTTCTATCTCTATTAAGTCCATGACGATTGCATTTGGAAGAAATTGAGGTATTAATTCTTTATATTGGGCTTTTTCCTTCTTCTTTTTTATAAAGAGAGGTATTTACCTAGAGCTATGAACCAGTGAGGCCACAAATGGGGGACCTCACCCCCATTAGATTTGAACCTTGATGGCAAGGATAACAACTCAACAACTTAACTATCACAACATGCCGCTATTGGCCTTTATATTGGGCTTATTTTCCACAAGAGCCAAATACTTATTTTTTATTTTTTATGTCTGAATATAGTCCCTGGACTTCATCATTTCTTTTCTAAACTCATCAGACCTAGTGTTTAGACAATCCCCAAACTTTATCATTTTTTTTAGACTCAATACCTGCAATCTTCATTATCCATTAAGTAAAGCCAGACCTAATGTTTAAACAATCAGCAAACTTTATCATTTCTATTTTATACTCAATCTCTGCAATCTTCATTATCTATAAAGTAAAGCCAGACCTAATATTTAAACAATCCCTAAACTTCATCATTTCTATTTTATAATCAATAGCTGCAACATTTATTGGTCATATAGTAAAAACCAAAATTTGAAGAAAAGCTAAGACATCCTGCAAATGTTGTCGAGCCATGCCGAACGCGAATGCTACCAAGTCATTGTTAGATTTTGTGACCTAAAGATTTCCCACCAATAGGAAAAAAGAATTTGTGTGATTAATAAAGAAATTTAAAAATGTATATTCCATTATCATTTGATGGAGTTCTTATAATATATAAAAAGGAATACAAAATAGTTTGTAGTTGGCAAAGGAAGCATGATATAATAATGCATAAATTTGAAGAGATGAATCCATCCAATTGATAACTAATATCTAAATAAAAGTTCCCAGTCCAAATAAATTATTCAAATATTAATTATCAAACAAACTAAAATATTAAATAAGGAATTTGGCATAAACAAACTTGTTATTAGTTTGAAAAATGTAAGTTTTCTACCATTTTGTAACAAAGCCATTTTTAATTCTTCCTTAGAATCTCCAATAATATTTTCCTAGATCTTGTAGGAATGTTATACATTTCTATGCCTAGACAAACATTTTAAACTATTGACCTTCAGTAAAATGTGCGAAGAGGGAAATAGAAACAAGAAGGCATAGACAAACATTTTAAACAATTGACCTTCAGTAAAATGTGCGAAGAGGGAAATAGAAGCAAGAAGATTTTATAAGAAGCCGTCAAGACACTTTCTTAGGGTTTTCAATAGATAATGGAGGCCCTAATTTCGATAACCAGCAAGACATCTCTTCTAATGCATGATTGATTATTCATTTTTTGTCCCATAAAAATTTGAAGGGGTTGGTCCCTAGTTTGTTTTGGGTAGAAGCTCAATTAAATATTTTTAAATGGATACAACAGCACTAAATAAACTCAATTTACTGTTAAACAAACCTTTGTTGCTTTAATTCAATTTTACTGTGAGACAAGCAAATTGTAAACAGATCATTGATTTCATTGCAGCATTCAAAATGAGCATTACATAGTTGCACTGTAACTTATAAGATATGAGCAGATGTGTCACTTCATGAGAACTAGGTAATCCGACCTGGCTTTGAGATTCTTATTCAAAATGCACATATATGGATTCTGCATTTTTCTCTTCCCCTAAAATTTTAAATAATAAAACATGTTATGTAATAGAAGACAAGATGAGACTCCCAATAACTACAAATTCCACGGGAGATCAATGATTTGAGTACGTGGGACTTCATTCCCATTAGATTTGAACCTTGATGGCAAGGATAACAACTCAACAACTTAACTATCACAACATGCCGCTATTGGCCTTTATATTGGGCTTATTTTCCACAAGAATCAAATACTTATTTTTTATTATTTATGTCTGAATATAATCCTTGGACTTCATCATTTCTTTTCTAAACTCATCAGACCTAGTGTTTAGACAATCCGCAAACTTTATCATTTTTTTTAAGACTCAATACCTGCAATCTTCATTATCCATTAAGTAAAGCCCGACCTAATGTTTAAACAATCACCAAAGTTTATCATTTCTGTTTTATACTCAATCTCTGCAGTCTTCATTATCTATAAGGTAAAGTCAGACCTAATATTTAAACAATCCCTAAACTCCATCATTTCTATTTTATAATTAATAGCTACAACATTTATTGGTCATATAGTAAAAATCAAAATTTGAAGAAAAGCAAAGACATCTTGCAAATGTTGTCGAGCCATGCCGAACACGAATTCTACCAAGTCATTTTTAGATTTTGTGACCTAAAGATTTCCCACCAATAGGAGAAAAGAATTTGTGTGATAAATAAAGAAATTTAAAAATGTATATTCCATTATCATTTGATGGAGTTCTTATAATATATAAAAAGGAATACAAAATAGTTTGTAGTTGGCAAAGAAAGCATGATATAATAATGCATAAATTTGAAGAGATGAATCCATCCAATTGATAACTAATATCTAAATAAAAGTTCCAAGTCCAAATAAATTATTCAAATATTAATTATCAAACAAACTAAAATATTAAAAAAGGAATTTGACATAAACAAACTTGTTATTAGTTTGAAAAATGTAAGTTTTCTAACATTTTGTAACAAAGCCATTTTTAATTCTTCCTTAGAATCTCCAATAATATTTTCCTAGATCTTGTAGGAATGTTATACATTTCTATACATAGACAAACATTTTAAACTATTGACCTTTAGTAAAATGTGCGAAGAGGGAAATAGAAACAAGAAGGCATAGACAAACATTTTAAACTATTGACCTTCAGTAAAATGTGCGAAGAGGGAAATAGAAACAAGAAGATTTTATAAGAAGTCGTCAACACACTTGCTTAGGGTTTTCAATATAATGGAGGCCTTAATTTCGATAACCGGCAGGACATTTCTTCTAATGCATGATTGATCTTTCATTTTTTCTCCCATAAAAATTTGAAGGGGTTGGTCCCTAATTTGTTCTGGGTAGAAGCTCAATTAAATATTTTTAAATGGATACAACAGCACTAAATAAACTCAATTTACTCTTAAACAAACCTTTGTTGCTTTAATTCAATTTTACTGTGAGACAAGCAAATTGTAAATAGATCATTGATTTCATTGCAGCATTCAAAATGAGCATTACATAGTTGCACTGTAACTTATAAGATATGAGCAGATGTGTCACTTCATGAGAACTGGGTAATCCGACCTGGCTTTGAGATTCTTATTCAAAATGCACATATATGGATTCTGCATTTTTCTCTTCCCCTAAAATTTTAAATGATAAAACATGTTATGTAATAGAAAACAAGATGAGACTCAGAATAACTACAAATTCCACGGGAGATCAATGATTTGAGTACGTGCTACGCATAGGCCTTATGGCTTTGTAAGAAGATAAGCTTGAATCATTAAATTATAACTTGGACAATCCACCTTTCAAGTTTCACATACCCAATGAGTAAGCCCAATTTTAATAAGAAATCGCAACAATAACCCATGAAAAGGACGAGGATCATCTAGCAAAGAAAAACCACCCAGAAGATATTAAAG
Organism: Cupressus sempervirens; assembly: GCA_028749045.1. Classification (NCBI taxonomy): domain Eukaryota; kingdom Viridiplantae; phylum Streptophyta; class Pinopsida; order Cupressales; family Cupressaceae; genus Cupressus; species Cupressus sempervirens. Next base: position 269,196,134 of record CM053786.1, on the reverse strand, counting down.
AAATTAACACATGAAAAATATAAATAAAAAATCTGGAAAAGTCGACACAGCCGTTTTTGTAGCACTGAAGAAAGAAACCATTGAAACTGAATTTTTTTTATGTAATGGCGATAGAAGGCTATTATGATGTCTCTATTAATAAAATGAATTAAAAATCCCTCATGACCATGTACATTGAAATGGATTGCATCTTAGTAAGTGTTGTTGGTTTCATAGTGAAGGAGAAAACGTTTATTCCAAATATCTTTCTAGAAACAAATTGGAAAAATATCTAGTTGATATGATGATGGACGAGTGCAATACAGACCAAGGAACCAAGGAACCAATTAAGTATCCAAAAATGAGTAAATAAGCTTGAAAAGTGTGAAAATAAACATTCACACTAGGGTGCAAAGCCATAGACACACCTTGCTTGAGACTTCTCAAAATGCAGGAAGAATTCCTTCATGGCCCATGACATAGTTTGGTTTCAGCCTGATCAAAATCTATTAGGTGGTCAGTCGAGTATGCATTCAATTAGCTCATCTCTATACACCAATCTATCCTACTAATCCAATCAATGATCTACCAAAAAAATGAGCACATCATCTATGAAAATTCCCAATAAATATGTATACCCAATAAATATGTACAATTACATTCAAACCCCAATGTGCCCTTGTAATGACATCTATGAAAAACATAAAAGCGCCTCTGATGACAAGCACGGGCACGTCCAAAAATTTGCTGCAGTCGTTTCATCTTCGCCCAACTACGCTTTACATAAATTTGATGCACTTATTTTCAATTGTTTTGATTGTAGATGTTCACAGATTTTCAGATTCAATAAAAGAATTAGGTATTAAATGCCAAGTATTCATTTTGACCTATTCATGTTGATATGGTGAAGGCCAACGATCACTTGTTTCTTCCCTCCAATAAGCGTGTCTCTTGGTTTCCAGAGACCTTTCATTTGTAATATTATTGGAGCCTTTTTATATGCTGCTCAGCTCATTTCGTAATCATATTTTTACACATTAATCTAATACTCAGCAGTCTGGACGTATTCACTATTGTGGTGAACCAGGATAAATCTGGTGTTGTGTATTTCTTCTTATTGCGTCTATTGTATTTCTCTGTTTAAATCCTTTCAATTGGTATCAGAGCACGAGGTGTGCAGATTGGGAAATCGGTGTTGAATTTTCCGAAAAGATGGATGATTTTGAAAATAGAGAAATTTACAAGCAAGAATTATAGCCTATGGAAAGTGCAAATGCTCTCCTTGCTAGTTAAACAGGACTTGACTCTCACAATCAAAGGAAAGTCTAAGAAACCGTATACAATGACTGATGAAGATTGGGAAAAGATGGATGAGAAGGCAATGGCATCCATTTTTCTCTGGCTAGCGAAAAATGTCTTGTTCAATGTCTCAAATGAGAAGTCAACGAAAGAAGTTTGGGACAAATTTTAGAATATGTATCAAATGGCGTCGGCTGCAAACAAAATCTTCATTATGAAGAAACTCTACAAACTAAAAATGAAGGAAGGGACTGCGATGTCCAATCATATAAATGATTCGAATACCCTACTATGTCAAGCAAGCTTAGTTGGTATGACTCAAGATGACGAATCCAAAGCCATCATTTTGTTATGTTCTTTACCTGACAGTTGGGATCCCATAGTTACAGCTGTAAGTACTTCAAACTCTACGAAGTCAAAGCTGGCCTACGATGAAGTTGTTGCCACTTTATGAAGTGAAGACATGAGAAGGAGTAACAAAGACTCCTCATTCGGTGATGCTCTCACTATGGTCAGCACTGAGAGAAGAGGTAGAAGCCATCATAGAGGAAATAATAATTACAATCAACGAAGATCAAAGTCACCCAATCAGTCAAGGTCAAGAGGTAGGAATGGTCAATGCTGGTTTTGTGGTAAGCCTGGCCACACAAAGAGAAATTGTCGGGCTTACAAGAAAGCACAAGAAAATGTGAGAAACATGGAAGCAAATACAACCTATGAGAAAGATGAAAGTGCTTTAGTTCTTTCTACAAGTGACACAAAATCAGATTCTTGGGTGATAGATTTCGGAGCTTCTTTCCATGCTACTTCATGTACAGATTGTTTCACAAACTACCATGAAGGTCAATATGGAAAGGTATTTCTTGGAGACAACAAATCCTACGAAATAGTTGGCAAAGGTGACATTTTGTTACAGCTGGAAGATGGAGGGAAATGGTTGTTAAAAGATGTTCGCCATGTTCCCAAATTAAAGTGAAATTTGATTTCTGTCAGTCAGCTCTTTGCACAAGGATATTATCCATTTTTATATCCAGGTACTTGGAAAGTTACCAAGGGTTCAAAAATAATTGCCAAGGGAAACAAAGTTGGTAATCTTTATCTTTTTGAGAAGCCTACTGAAATAAAGGCTGCTATGACAGTCATGGGTAGCGATGCAACACTTTGGCATCAAAGATTAGGCCACATGAGCAAAAAGGGCCTTTAGATAATGCTCAAAAGGGATCAACTACTGGGTCTCCAATCAGCAAATTTGGAATTTTGTGAACATTGCCTTTACAGAAAGCAAAAGCGGGTCAGCTTCTTGAAAGATGGACATAATCTCAAAGAAAAACCATTGGAACTTGTACACTCGGATGTCTTTGGTCCGGTTGAGGTAAGCTCTTTAGGAGGTTCAAACTTTTTTGTTATGTCCCTTGATGACTGTACTAGGAAAGTATGGATATACATGATGGCAAATAAATCTGAAGTTTTTTCTAATTTTAAAGTTTTCAAAGCTCTTGTTGAAAACCAAAGGGGTCATAAGATCAAATGTTTAAAAACAGATAATGGAGGTGATTTTTCTTCGTTGGAGTTTGACAATTATTGTGTAGATAATGGTATTCGTAGGGTGAAAGTTGTACCCTACACCCCTCAAGAAAATGGGGCAACGAAAAGACTCAATAGGACAATAATGGAGAAAGCTCAGTGTATGCTTTCAAATGCAGGTTTTGGCAAAGAATTCTGGGCTGAGGCATGTAATACAACCGTATATCTCATTAATCGAAGTCCTTCAAGGTTGAACTTCAAAATTCTGGAAGAGGAATGGCAAGGTAGAAGAATTTCTTACTCTCATCTTAAAGTTTTTGGTTGTCAGGGTTTTGCACATGTGCCCAAAGAAAAGAGAAGCAATCTGGATCCTAAATCAAAGCCTTGCATATTCGTTGGATATGGAGAGGATCAGTTTGGCTTTAGGCTTTGGAGTTTAATTGATAAGAAAATTACTAGAAGCAGAGATGCTGTCTTCAATGAGAAAACATTTACAGCATTACATTCTCTAGAAATGTTTAAAAAAGAATTTGTGCCAATCGCTGCACAGGAATGTTGGATTGAATCCACAAACAGTTCCTAACACTATCTCATATAGTCCCACCTCTGTACTATTTCCAAATTTATCATCTTCTTCCACTCTTGGGAACATAGGAAATGATGATAGTTCTACACAAGAGTTTTTAGATATCTCTTCTCATGATAGGAATTTGTCTCTCCATCATGATCAAGTTTGTGAAAGTTTTTCAAACCAAAGTTCAAGGGATCCTCTTACTACATCGGGCTATCAATCAAGGGATGACAGCCAACTATGTTTGAATCACCATGGTGTTGGCAACCAAGACCCTTCATACCTACGATCTTTTGTAACTCCCAAAGAAATGCATCCAAACAATGAATGGGATGCACGATATAGTGTGGAAAACACTAACAACCCGCAGGACAACATTGGCAGGGACTATAATGCTCATCCACAGATGCAGGGTGGGCAAATAGAACCATAGGACATCAACGTGGAGGATGAGAGTAATCTGTAGGGTCTGCATAATCAGCATGTTGCTAAGGCTAGTCCATGGAGGCGGGCAATTGAGGTAAATTCGCAGGCTGTGCCTATCGATATCCATGGCAATCCCATCTATATACAGGGTACTCATAGTAAACGTGTGTCACCATATCCCTACAACCTTGGCAATACACGTGGGCGATTTCAAAGTGTAGGTCCAACTAATCTGCAGCTTGCACATAATCTGCAAGGGGCAAATAAAAACCAGGTTCAAATGCAGATAACAGAGGTTAATGTGCAAGGTGTAGAACTCCATCCGCAATGTGTTAGAGCTTTTTCATGGGGTGTGCAAATTGATTTGCAGGCAGTCAAAACTCCCCTCAATGGATTGCACACTCAACACACTGGACTGCAAACAACTAACTCCGAGTCTTTGAACCAGCAGTTAACAAACATTGGTAACTCTTGCTCCCATAACACTGTGAGATCGCTCTAGAAAAAGAATATGCAAATTTTTTCAAGGGACTTTACTAGTGAGACTGGGATGTCCAACAGGGATGTTAAAGGAAATTCAGAGCCCACAAATCCAATCAATGGCCAAAGTCCTATGCATGAATCTTATGATACTCGGTTCTCCAGCAGTAGAGAGGGCATTCAAAATTTAAATCAACGAACTAGAGTAACTGGTTCTCCTTTTGAATTGGTCCAACCAGAGAACAGAGCACCCCAAATGAGAAGATCTACTAGAGAAAGGAGAATGCCGGCTAAACTCTCAGATTATGAATTATTGTATGCTGAAGAAGCAGAGCCCTCAATTCTAGTTTCAAAATTTTTAGAACCGTCTACATACAAAGCAACTCTCAAAGATGTCAATAGTGATAAATGGCAAACAACGATGCATGAAGAAATGGATTCTTTACTCAAGAATCGAACCTAGGATTTGGTCTCTCTTCCACCTAATTGAAGACCACTTAAGAACAAGTGGATATATCATGTGAAAGACGAAGCAGATGGTAATAAATGCTTCAAAGCCAGATTGGTGGTAAGGGATTTGATCAAGAAAAAGGGATAGATTTCAATGAAATCTTCTCACCGGTTGTCAAGATGACAACTATTCGAACTATTTTGGGATTAGCAGCAACATGGGATTTTGAGTTAGAATAGCTTGATGTGAAAACTGCATTCCTAAATGGCAAAGTAGAAGAAGAACTTTACATGGAGCAGCCTCAAGGGTTCGTAAAGAAGGGACATGAACATCTTTATTGCAAATTAAATTGGAGCTTGTATGGCCTGAAACAAGCCCCAAGACAGTGGTATGTAAAATTTGATCGCTTCATGACTGAGCATAATTTCACAAGATGTGAATCAGACCCATGTGTTTACTTCAAGAAACTTCCGACTGGTGAGTTTGTCATCCTTCTTCTTTATGTCGATGATATGTTAGTAGCTGGCACAAACAAAAGAATAGTTAATGAATTGAAGCAAAAATTGGCAAGTAAATTTGCAATGAAAGACTTAGGGGTGGCTAAAAGGATTCTTGGCATGACAATCACAAGGGATAGGAAAAAGAGGGAAATCACTTTGTCTCAAAAACAATACATTGACAAAGTTGTTGAAAGATTTGGCATGGTTGATGCAAAAGTAACTCCTATTGCTCTTACTGGTCACTTTCGATTAAGTTCTGAATTATGTCCTAAAACACAAGAAGAAAAAGAATTTATGGAAAAAATTCCCTACAAATCAGCTATTGGTAGCATTATGTATGCTATGGTTTCTACTCGCCCCGACATTGCTCATGCGGTGGGAGTTGTAAGCAGGTTCATGAGCAATCCCGGAAAAGCTCATTGGGAAGCCATCAAATGGATACTAAGGTATCTAAAAGGTACTTCATATTATGTCTTATGTTTTAGTGGAAACAAACTTCAACTACAAGGTTACACTGATTCTGATCTTGCCAGAGACTTGGACAAATGAAGGTCTACCACAGGTTACACCTTCACATTTGCTGGAGCTGGGACTAGTTGGGCTTCACAGTTGCAACATTGCATTGCTCTTTCTTCAGCTGAAGTTGAATACTTAGCTCTTTCTGAAGGTGCAAGGGAAATGATTTGGCTTCATGGTGACTTGAAAGTTCATCAAAATGAATATAATCTATTTTGTGACAGCCGTAGTGTGATCTTCATGGCACATAATCAGTCATCACAACGTCACTCCAAGCATGTTGATGCACATGCTCACTTTGTTCGTCATGCAGTCGAAGAGGGCAAGCTGAATGTTGTCAAGATTGACACCAAGATCAATCCGCCTGATATATTCACAAAGGTTTTGCCAAAGAGAAGTTAGAATGTGCTAGAACTTCTCTTGGGCTTGTGAAGAAAAGATAAATCATTCTTTGAGCAGGGTATTGGGTGGTCAGTTGCAGCATTGGTTGTCCTTCAGGTGGGAGTTTGTTGATATGGTGAAGGCCAATGGTCACTTGTTTCTTCCCTCCAATAAGCGTGTCTCTTGGTTTCCAGAGACCTTTCATTTGTAATATTATTGGAGCCTTTTTATATGCTACTCTGCTCATTTTGTAATTATCTTTTTACACATTAATCTTATACTCTGCAGTCTGGGCATAGCCACTATTGTAGAGAACCAGGATAAATCTGGTGTTGTGTATTTCTTCTTATTGCATCTATTGTATTTTTCTATTTAAATCCTTTCATTTCCCAGGATTGGCTTTTTTATTTCCTCCTTTGGCCTTGTTTTATGTGCCTTCTCCTACCTCGTGAATTGCATTTTCTTTCTGAAATTTTCTTTGCAATATGCCATATGAAGATGAAGTCGGGATTGTGCTCCAGATAAATTTGGCAGAATGAATACCCCTCATTCCTTGGTTCTTAACCAAAAAGACTAGGTGAAAAAGATGACCTCCATCAAAAAAAAGATGAAACCATACCTGCAATATGTTAGTAGCCTTTGAGCCTTTTTGTCACCACAAGATTAGTTAAGTGTGTGGTCATTCATATAGTCTACATGGTTCTCCACCAGCAACATGCAAGAAAAATTTGTAAATGCCAAGTATTCAGTTGAACCTATTCCCAAGACTGGCTTTTTTATTTCCTCATTTGGCCTTGTTTCATGCACCTTCTCCTGCCTCGTGCATTGCATTTTCTTTCTAAAATTTTATCATTAGGCAATGATATCATTGGGAAATATTTGTAATATATTTTATCATTAAATAATAAGCAAGTTTGATTGATTAAACATTAGCATAAAGTAGATAGGCAGGTTTGATTGATTAAACATTAGTATAAAATAGATCCCTTAACAAAGCTTAGTGGTGATTGGTCTAGTTGGATATGGATTAATCACTCTTTAGCTGAAAGCCTTGGCAATAGTTACTGCCATGCATGCAGTAACTAACAACAAAAGCCAGCTGATTGTTCTGCCCCTAAGAATTAGACAACATAGAAGCAACTAAGAGTGTTGGAAAAAAATATAGTCTTAACAACATGCACAACAACTATTTGATAAAATGCTTCAACTCTTAGATATTTAAGTGTACTAAACAGGCCTTCGTCCACTTTTATGCGTCTCCTAAGTCTTTCAATAGACATTGCTTTCAACAGACGCATGTATATTGCAGTAATGTTGCTGACGGTGCAACTAAAGAGGAGAAATTTGCATTCTTAAATACAAAAAGGTATGCTTAATGATTTTTTCAACTCATTTAAGTAAACTCTAGGCACCAGTTAAAGGTCTATTGAGTTAAAACGTTCAACGCAACCAATATTTCAGCATGTATTAGCACGGATGGCTTAAACAGCATACATTAAGCTTCATTCTAACACCTAAAAGCGTTAAAAAGTCAAAGTTGAATTATTTTTTCCAAGTTTAATTTTCTTCTTAGTATGTGATGTTCAAGGGTGGCTGTAGCAGCATAATAATAAACTCAAAGCACATGGAATTTTGGACTATTGGTGAGTTGATGAGACTAAGAGTGATAGCTGCTCCAAAGTGTAATGAAATTCAGAAATGAGCTCCCAAGTTGCAAAATTACCAAATACTGTACATTAGCAATGGAAGTTTATTGCAATGGCAATTGGATATGCAACTCTTGGATCAAGTTTGATTGACAAGTTGATGTGTGTGCATCTGTTGTTGTTGTCGTCCCTGTAGTTGAAGCTGTGGGTGTGATTGTTGATGCTCTTGTAGTTGAATTTTGGGTTGTGTTAGTGGCATTATCGTGAGATTTCTGATTGCCTAACTATACGACAAAGATTTTGATTCTCCGTTCAATTTGATCAGTGATTTTTTCAATTCGAATAAGCCAAAATTCTCCCTCAAGATTTCTACTAGTGGAGTGAGGAGGAAGATTTCAACTGGCACTCAAGAAGCAAGCACATAAATTTCCAAGTCAAATCATCCAATTCCAATCTCAATTTGATAGCCTTAATAAATGTAACATTTATAAGAAACCACCAACAATTGAAATCAATTCATCACAATTCTCAAGAATTCTCAAAATTGTTAACAAAGGCCGTAGATGCTAAATCTTTAATTTCTTTCATTCTTTTTGAACAAAAGCTTAAGGTGAAAGGAAGCAATCAGCATCTAAGATTCTCTTATACTCAAATTTAAATTGCTCGCATTATCTCAAATTTTAAAAGGCAGTTAGTTGCCTTCGTGTTTGACAGCTTAAAAAATATTTAAGGTAAGGACAAAGCTGTTTTTTGTTTCACTTTATGAATAGTTCATAATGAAGATTATAATTTTATAGTATATAATTTTGAATAAATGAAGTGAAAGTTAGATTATTGTAATACAAAGGTATTTTATTTTGCTTTTACCATTACAAAATTGCATATTATATAATTTTTAAAATTAGAGTGTTGTAATAATGAATAATTTATTTACATATTGCATATTTCTGAGTAAATAAACTAAAAATTGAATACTGAAAATAAATAATATATAATAAAATTTAATACATTAAACAAGATAAGGTGTAGAAGTAACATGCATACTTTATGTTAAAATACTTTCTTACACTTTGTATAATTGAATGGTTATGCTAATTATGGAATCACTTTTCTTTTAGGACCACTTTCTCTTTCTAATATTCCACCATTTCTTGATTACATTTTGATTAATTATACATGGAAATGAAGAAAAAAATTACTCCAGCATGTTTTACCTCATTATAGTTTAGATCTGACCATATTTTGATTTATTGTCTTCTTTTTTCAGATGATAGGAAAAAAGAAAAGGCTAGTTTTAGGCACGACATAGAAATATGTTTGACTAAAGTTCTACAAGGATAAATTTGTCAAAAGCACAAAACAACAAGTTCTCTCTCACTCTTCCCTCTGTCTATAAATAAACTGTGCAAAATTTTATCCATCATTTTAGATGATAAATGAATCATTAGATTTGACCCAATATATAAAGCTTCTATCTTCATGAACATCTCTACCCATTATATCAAAAGTACACATCTGTCATGTATATCTTCAAATGTTGATTGTGGTGTAATATCATATAGAATTCAACTCGCGGGTTCTGAATAATCAATAAAACTAAATCTTATCCCATGTAGGATTGATGTTTCCTTCTAAACAAGTCAGAAAATGTTCTTTTTTGACGAAAAATTGGAACAAGTAAGCTTTTTTGCTCATGTTAACCAGGGGAACATCAATTTTGGTCATTTAGTATGGGGTTTTCTTGAGCAAATAATATGTCCTACTTTCAGGTTTGAAGAAGTAGAATCTTCGATGAGTAAACATCTCTCAAGAACTCCACCTTTTGCACTACAAATATAGGAAAATTGAAAAAGAAAAAGAGAATATTATGCACATATCAAAGATGTGATAGCTATATGCAAACAAGCTAAAAGATTACAAAGAGTTTCAACTACCTCTGAACAAATACAAGCAGAGAGTATTGTAGAAGCAACCAAAGAGAAAGACCTTCAATAGTTATAGTTCTATTGGTTAAATGGTCAACAAGATCCATTAGAAGAACAATGCACCTGTGTCCCAAAAATTGTACCAAGTAGTTGCTCAAAGACGTGTTAACAAATTGGAGCAAACTTTAACTCCCTTGCAACAAATAAAAGTACACGGTGTTGAGCACAAAGGCAAACCTAAAATAGTTCCATCATTACAAGAGAGTCTAATCAAAGTTCAGAAAACTCCATTGCAAGAAGAAAGGAATAAACAAACAAGGATCAGGCAAAGAAATGATTATGCAATGGCACTTAGAAAATTTTGCCAAAGGATTCATATAGTGTCCAATTTATGAATCTACACTATATGCAAAGAATGTTACTTAGGGATACACCTACAATTATCAAACACAACTCCAATGTGCATATGATGCTTCCATGAGAAAGGATTACACCATTTCTGGTCCTTAAAAAACATGAATCTAAGCGAACAACCTATCATACTCAAGAGATTGCCCCAAGTTGAAGACATGTTAATTGCTAGAGTCCACCCAGTATTACAAGTGACTGGGAATTTTGGAGGTCAATATAAATATCATGGTCACACTATAAGCTTTTCATAGGATATAAAAATCATTGCAAACATTCTTCCACGTAGAAAACAGGACCTAGATATTGTCATTGTTCAAAGAATACATACAACAGGCCAATCTTATGATTGTTATGTAAAGAGAAGTCACATTATAGATGCATTGCAATACAAGGTGAAATATGACCAATAATATAAGGATGTCGTGTCGTGTCCCTGAAATAAGAACATATATCTTAGATATGCTCAAAATCATTGAAACAATTTAAGACATATCAATGTTGAATCTTGAAATGTATATTGATGAGGAGATAAATGGAGATAGCTCAACCTACACATCATCATTTATGTCTTAGCATCCAAAAATGATGCGTGAGCTACAAATAATTAAGAAAAAATTACAACTCGAAGATGATGCAAGCAATGTTATCAATTGGCCAGTGATAGATCTGTTTCTAGTAAATGAATACAACATCGAGGGCTTACTAGATATGGCATTTCCCACGCTTTTTCCAAAAGGATCTACTCTCTACATGCAACCCAATATAGAGGAAGTTAAAGCTCATGAATTTGCACACCACTTAATGAGGTTCCATGATAACCAATTTGGAAGGCATCCTTGCTTTCGATATTTCATCCTCAACCTCATGGCTAGACATCATAGCCAAGCAGTTGCAGCAATATTCATTATAAGAAATGCAGAATAAAATATGTCTACTACTATAGAAAATCTTTAGGCAGTACACCTTACAAATTTTTCGGACAACCATCCTACATAAGAACTGGTACATTATGGTTCTTCCATGTGAGGAACATGACCATATTGGAAGAAGCGCCAAATGCAGTTGATAAACTTGATCAACTAGATAGGATTGCATACACTTTTCTTCACACTGAGTGCAGTAGTAACAAAATGGTCAAATTTACATTGATTATTCACAAATGACACTTCCCCCAGGACATTATCAAACAGACATAGCATATACAACATAATCAATAACCCTCATATAGTATCGTTATACATGCATCATCATTTTACAATATTTCATGAGGAAGTCATTAAAAAACTTTTTGGTGCAAAAAATTATTGGTGTAGATTTGAGTGTCAAAGTAGAGGAAGTGCACATGCAGATGGAGTTATGTAATGTCCCATTTGAAGACATTAGATACCACTTGTAATGTCTCATTTGAGGACATTGGATATTTCCTTTTTGAATTGTATAAATTTGATAATACTCTGTGTTATCCCCTCTTCAATGTTTGAAATTCTATATATATATATATATATATATATATATATATATGTATCCAATATTCCATTTTCATTAGTTATATTTAATAAGGTTGTTATATTATATATTATTGTATTAATTGTATATGATTATATATTATATATGAATCATTTTAATTAATTATTATTTTAATATATAACAAAGCTATAATACCATATACTATTGTCATACAAATATATATTAATTATTTACGGCATATAAATATCTAATTATATAATAATATTTGTATTTTAGTATAATAATATAAATTATCGATTATTAATATTATACTATGTATAATACGTTATTTATTAGTCAATTTATATGCCAAAATGAGTATATCATAGTCCTTCCCTCTCGAATTGGCTTGTCCTCAAGCAAATACACAAACTCCTTCAAAGGTACAAAACATATTTGCATATAAAAGTCCCAAAAGATTTATGAAATATACATCTTAATGAATGAAAACACAAAGCAAACATAGTGTAGACAGATGAAGACACGAAGCAAACATGATGCAAACAGATGAAAACAAGAAGCAAACATGATGCAGATAGATAAAGACATACATTATGTAATTCCTTGATTGTGAATCTGCAACCACAAAAAATCATTACTACACATATATAAATTTTTCTTTTTTATATGCCAAAATGAGGATATCATAGTCCTTCCCTTTCGAATTGGCTTGTCCTCAAGCAAATACACAAACTCCTTCATAGGTACAAAACATATTTGCATATAAAAGTCCTAAAAGATTTATGAAATATACATGTTAATGAATGAAAACACAAAGCAAACATAGTGTAGATAGATGAAGACACGAATCAAACATGATGCAAACAAATGAAAACACGAAGCAAACATGATGCAGATAGATAAAGACATACATTGTGTAATTCTTTGATTGTGAATCTGCAACCACAAAAAATCATTAGTACACATATATAAATTTTTCTTTTTAGGATTTCCTTATATCAATCCTCTGAAAGGTATTTATAGTCTCAATTTAGAGAAATTTGATCTTATAGTAACTTGTCAATCAAAAGTATAGTTCATTATAATATTAAATCATCATTTCCTGAGTGTGGGAGGAGAAACTATAATAGGGTGCTCTATTACCCAATCATGAGCCTCACCGTTCTCCCTCATTATTGTTATCTCTCTTAGATCATCATTTCTAAGAGAGTGCCTTTGTATGATGTACCCGAGGGTATTTGCTTCACCGTAGGCCTTACTTGATACCCTTGGATGATGCAGCCTAATGCCCATCTCACTACAAGCCTTAGCTAGTACCTCTGAATGGTGTCACCCAACCCATTCCACTGCAGGCCTTATCTTATCTTGGAAGAGGATGACCAACATTATAATTTATTAAACCTTCAATTGCTATTAACAAAGCAATTTCAAGTCAATGAAGATTTATACTTAATTGATTAATAATAATGTTTTGTAACAATCATTTCAATTATCAAATGATATTATTACTTAATCATTAGTTATATAAGTTTATAATTTCATACGAATACATGTACATCTTATATACATTACAAACGTAATATAATCCTTCATTCTAATAATAGAAATTAAATAACATAATACTTAAAATAGAAAAAATTAACCATGCCTTATTATTTAGTTTTCATATACTATGATGAACCTCTTTTAAATTTACATCATTTAACCGTTGCCTGGTAGGCCATGGGTCCCATCATACCTTCAAGATCATTATATGATGGCAAAGCCAAGTTGATATGGAGGCCTTAATTCACAAAATTGCCTTCTAAACAATATCTCCTTTAATCTTTTCCTGTGCTTTTAGATCACATTCTTATCAATGTTTTGTATTTGCTCCAATTTTTTTTGGACTGGTCAGGTCCTTTAAACTCCATTCCAAGTGTTGTTTCCATCAAATGCCATGTTTCAGTTACGTACATTTGAAAATATTTATCCACTGCGTGCACCCACCCTTCAACTTTTTTGCTGAATCCTTTTTAGATTTTAATTGTATATCACTGAATGGATTTATAGTTCTAACGTGTGAGAGAATCCATAGTTGCATATTAAATTGCAATAGTATGAGGTGGTGCTCGTTAGAATTATTTGCGAGTTACTAAGATTCAGCACTTGAACATTGGTATAAAACTTTATTATTTGAGATCTTCCCTATTATGCTTGTATACGAGATGGTCTCTCCCAATTGGCATCTATATAAAGCCATTGCAATATGGAGGTTGAAGCATGCAGTGTTTTGTTGAGCAAAGCATCTCCACCATAAAGATTTAGAAAACGAGAAAGCAAAATTTTATACATTGCTGTCTAAAAAGCAGAATCACGTTTTTGTGTTTTAGTCTCAGATTTGGAGCTATTGTTGAGCAGTAAATGATATTTTCCATATCTAAATTTCCCCTCAAACCATTTCTTATAATTGGATAGCAAGTTTTTGTCTTTTTTATACATTCTTGTGAAACGGACAGCCCCCAAAATGCCCAGCATCTCCAAAAACGACCCTGATTTTAATAATTGTGAATGTAATTTCAGAATTTCAATAGTAACAATAGGGATCAGTCAATAACATTAGAAGAGTATTTGTAGCTAGACGGGGACATAATTACTTTTCTTCTTGGAGTGTTTCTTGTTTAGATAGCAAGTTTTTATCTTTTTTATACATTCTTGTGAAACGGACAGCCCCCAAAATGCCCAGCATCTCTAAAAACGACCCAGATTTTAATAATTGTGAATGTAATTTCAGAATTTCAATAGTAACAATAGGGATCAGTCAATAACATTAGAAGAGTATTTGTAGCTAGACGGGGACATAATTACTTTTCTTCTTGGAGTGTTTCTTGTTTAGATGTTTTACCTCTGTTGTTATTTATTCCCTTCAATTTCTGCAGGTTATGAATTGATTTATTTAGGTAATGGCTTTCACTTTCCATGTTTTATATTATGATGATGATGTGATTTTACTAATTGTAAAATAGAGATATGGACGTCGGCTACCAGTTTATGCTTATCTTTATGTCAAGTGAGAATGCAAAGTATAACTATAGAAGGTTCAATATCTTCCACTTCAACGTTGTGGTGCATTAACTGTATTTTTTCGCTGAATATACTCAAAACTACCGGCTATCTTTTAGATGATTGTTCCTCTCCTTACATGTCTTTTATGATCCATTGTTAAATTTCTCTATCATTTCAAATGTATAATTAGTTTTCCCAGGATGAACTATCAACATTTTTTTTTTCCTTAATGGATATCAACGCCCACAAGTATCTTCCCCACTTTGTGTGGATAATGAGAAAAATGTATACAGTAATTGCCCTACCGTCAATTATAATTTTTCTTTTTCCCCTTCTAAGTGTTGTCCAAGTATCAATCCGAGATGAGAAATAAAAGTTTTCCATCCATCCTTTTAATTCTGATTGCAATGCTGATATGGGATAATTGTTGGCTTGACCTTCATGTGTGCATCATACTAATTATCACCACTCCTTGTCTTTGTACTGTATCTTCCCTTATTCACCGATATCTATCATTCACGAGATTCTCCTTCTCTTACCTAGTAGTTCTTCCTTCTTAATTGAATCACTGAGTCCTTTTTCTTGTGATTGCATGATGGATATTCTTGTAGCCCTCTCTTGTTTGATGTTTGTGTATTTTTATCCTCCAGGATGGTAGGATCATGCTCTGATACCACTTGTAATGTCTCGTTTGAGGACATTAGATACCACTTGTAATTTACTATTTGACAGCATTAGATATTTCTCTTTTGAATTGTAAAAATTTGATAATACTCCGTATGATCCCCTTTTCAATGTTTGAAATTCTATATATATATCCAGTATTTCATAGAGACGCATCTTTTCATTAATTATATTTAATAAGATAGTTATATTATATATTATTATATTAATTAATATTA